>JAHPZR010044684.1:0-56930 GCA_019787425.1 Platygyra sinensis | reverse complement strand
TGGATTTCATGACGTCACTGCGATGTCTCTGTTGTTGGAAAGCTGAGGTTCTTTTGTTTCAAACAACAGGGAAATGCAGTGACGTCATGAAATCCAAGACGGCGGCGCGCGGGAAGTTTAAATACCGAAATTTCTTCCGTTTATTATTGTTATTAAATGTTACGTTTCCCTTGTCTAGTAAAATTTGTCACTAAGGCATTGTTTGGAGCAACTTAGCGTCAACTCGCGGCAACAGCCGAGATTCCCTTTAAGTAATATTTCAACCAGGCATTAACCGGGGATGGAGGGGGGAGGAGAGGAGGGGATCTGACCTAAACGTCCAGTTTACTTTTAAACTATTTATGCTTTAGCGCCCGTTTTTTGCAAAAGTCAAGGTTAATTACAGAAGTATTTACTCTCGCATTTTGATTAGGGTGTGTGCTGTTGCCATGGCAACGAGGCTGGTTAAAAACAAGGCTTAAATAATGGTTTTTGTTTAAAAAAATCCAGTCGTTAGATTGTTTTCATCTTTTGCACACTAAGAATTGACATTAAATCCTTCTGTCAACACTGTTCTAATTAAATTTTGACATAGGCGATTTTCGTAATTCGCCGTTAATCGTTTTCTCTATTATTGAAAATTCCCTATGTCAAAATTCTGAGTTTTCGTGATAGACCATTCACGTGGTCTCTGATCTATTTTTCTGCCAAATTTCCTGAAATTCTAACCACTGGATCGTTAGAAATCGGCACGTTTCTGCTAAAGCAATCGGTCTCAATTTTTCGAGCAACTGCACATGCGCTGCATTTAACTGGGTTCTTTCGGTAACAAATAAAAGCTGAATATTGCTTGGTTTTTTGCATCTTTACCTTTTCTAACATATCTTTGTAATAAAAGACTAAAGCCATCAATACACTGCGTTCAGTTATAGAGAAAAATAACACAGATAGTGCAGGTGTTGAGTAAATAAAATGATCGCTCTATTGATGGCATGTTTGTTTTTTTGAAATCCTTGTGCACGCGCTAAATTGCATCAGCAAAAGCACGCGCAAAAACTGTGTTCGGCCACCTTAACAGGGCACAAGTGTAATAATAATTTTTATAATGAAAATAACATTATTATTGTTATTATTATTATTATTGTATGTAATACGGCATATTTCGAACAATGTTCATCAACAGAGAGATCACCTCTGATATGACTATCTATATATAAACAGAACAAAAGCTGGAAAAAATCATATGCCCCGTGCGGGATTCGAACCTACGACACCCCGATCTCATGCAAGGTGCTCTAACCACTGAGCTACCGAGGCAACCACAGTGGAGTGAGTCGAATATAAGCTACAAAGCAACATCGATTGCCAGACATTTGCTCCCAGACCTCTCGGGCCGGGAATTACTTCTATTGATCGTCCAGACGAAAGCTCATTATTATTATTATTATTATTATTATTATTATTATTATTATTATTATTATTATTATTATTATTATTATTATTATTATTACTAGTATTATTATTATTATTATTATTATTATTATTACTATTGTCATTGTTATTATAACTTAAATTATTTTTAGAAGGCTATTTACATATGCTGATACTTAAATTAGAAAACAGTGTATTAAAGATGATTTCCAGTCTATTTGTGACTACCTACACAAAATAAATTCAAAGTTTCAAAACAACCCATTATGGATCTGAACCGGTCAGAGCTTAATACTTTGTTCTTTTTCATATCACTTGATGAAACAACTTTGCAGCTGTAAAAATCAATGAAGCTGTTGGAAAAAGAAGGCCTCAAAGGTAAGGTATGTGAGTTGTAATCAGAATAACATCGATTGGCATTCCAATGAGTGAGCTGTTATAATTTTCAAAAACGTTAGGATGCTGAGACTGCACAGTACGGACTGGAAATCAACTTTAAAGTGCAACTACGACAAGAATTGCAACTTTCCTAAGCCATTTTAAAACATAAACAAGCAGTCTGCATGAGAAGAAAAATGCAGTTAACTATTTCCAGATATCTCTTTTCCTTCCAGAGATATTCAAGATTTTAAAATATGCAAATTAGCCAAGTGATAATGTCATACACTCAACCAAATTTAATCAAATATGATGGAAAACGATATCTGAGCCAATTCTTATTATGTAACCATAACGACAGTGATCTCTTCACATGTGGCATGTGGTATACCACTGACCTTTATATAATAAGCAAATTTATGACATGGTTTCTAGATGTAATCTCACAGATAAACCACATCCCGGATTTGATATCAAAATTTTGAGCAAAAAGGTACAGCTTATAAGCTGGTGTTTACAGTATTGAAAGAGTTCTGAATGAATATAAGAGGACTGGATGGTACAAAGATGCCAAAATACTAATGATTATGATTTTATTAGCCAATGTCAGTCCAGAACCTCGAGCAAACCTCTTCAACAAGCTAAAAATTGCACCAAACATGTTTCATCCTCTACTGTACTGAATTACCAAGTGTTACAGGCACAGAGTGGACTCTGCCTTCTCATATACATGTATGCTTAAGACCAACAGAAACCCAGTCTTAACCCTTTACTGCCTCAGAGTGCCAACTAACACACAACATCATAACTTCACAAATATTTGATAGACTTCTATGAATTTTTGCCAAGGAAATTGTCTTGTGAAGATCTACTCATTGAAGTCATAAAATTATACCCCCTCTCCTATCAAAGACACGGTTATCCAACCCCACAAGTTTTTAGTTCTTTTTTGGGATGCAAAAAGAATGCAAGACTTGTTCCACAAGAAGCTACAGTGTACATTGTATATACTAAGAGCTGCTAAATAAGCTATAGCTTAGGGGTATCATACATTTTTAAAGTTGTTCATTTTTGCATTTTAAAGAAATTTCTCAAAAAAAAATGACTTTCTAATTCATAGCTGCTGATGTTGATTCTTAAATAAGCTGATCAGTGGTTAATATATAGATTTAGGTCAGCCTAAAAGCGTAGCTCCGTGGCCAGGTTGTTCAGTGCCCAATTGAGCTAACCCAGGAAAAGGTAGAATGTTGATTGAGTTTTGTAACTTTGCGGTAACGTTTTCTGTTTACTGTTTGACTTTCTGTTTTGAGTTTTATAATCACCATAATTTATACTCAAAACAAAGCAGCAAAAAACATTTGTATAGAAGAAAAGTTATAATTCGAATAAGTTTTAATCCTGTGCTAGCGTTAACAGGCTTCTCAACAACAAGTTAACATGACATGAGCCTGCAATCCAATCAAAAACCAGCACTTGGTCAGCGGTCAACTTCAAAAAAAACATGTGACCTTGATGAGCTGTACCCTTGAGCCGCGATATGGTTACGTGATACTGGTCAGCAGATACCTTGTTTTGACAGGTGTCAATTAATCATAACATGGATGTCCAATACCAAAGAAGTACGCGGTAAACCAAGGCTGCATGTCTTTGTCAACCTAATATTTGGAGCATGGCCGCCATGTTGTGCGACTCCATCACTGTCGCCGTCGTCGTGCGTACGCGCCCACGAGCAATGCCGCCGGCCATGATAACCATGAGAAAATCAACTCAGGGGTTTCCTTTTCTTTCGTATATGAATATGAGGCTCCGCTTGGCAGCCCTTCGGGCCACCGGAGCTCTGCTATCAAATAGTATATTGGGCACAGGCAGAGTGTCTATATTTGATGATTTGGGAAAAACTGTCACTCGCTTTGTGGGGGTTAAGGGTTAAGTACTAGGGAGGTACATGTAAGTCTGTTTAGGTTCCAGGCATCAGAGTATGAAGTTTTCACTACTTGTAAACTTTTCAAATGCATGCATGCTTTTACTACATTATAGTCAAGTGGTCAGTATAAAATTCAGACTGTGGTATGCTGACTGCAGATTATGAACCTGGGATAAAATACAAACTGAGGGTATAATGCACACTGTAGAGCAGGCTGGGGTAAAATGTAGACTGCGGGTGTTTTAAGTTTATGTCAAGTCATTTCCATTATTTCAGTGCTAACCATAAAATGGGTTATTCAGGCTAATCATAGTGAAAGTCTGTACTCTGATTAGCCTGAACATCACTCAGGTTAGCACCCTGAATAATGCTTCAGTTAATGACCTGTTTAAGGTCAGCACTCAAATACTAGATAAAGTAAAAACAATTCAGTTGAAAAGCTTACAGTCTGCACTTCACCCCCATTGTACAGTTCGCAGTCTTCATTTTCTACTGACCATCAAAATATCGTCAAGTTTGCTGAATCATCTCATTTGAGAATAAGTACATGTAAGTAACTTGGTCACGAAAGTACAATAAATTTTTCTCTCTCTGACAAACATTTCCATAATTGTTTTATTAGGGCCACTGTTTCCTATGGTTTATCAGCACGGTAAACCCACTTGAGAGAAGCGATTGCAGAATACCCTGGCCGAGCCATTACATGTGTCGATGTGCTTTGAAGAACGAGGTATATAACAATAGATGCTATTCTTATTCAAAAATGGAGTTTCGACTTGGTCTCTGAGCTTGATCAACCCTGTAATCATTTGCGGTCACGGCAAATATGATCATTACAAGTACATGCGCGCCGCGGTTATCAGAGACCGACCTAATTATTTAGCTGAACTGAAAAATCAAACCACCACTAGCCTTTCAGAAGTAACAAATCAAGAAATAAAACCTGGTCGTTTTGACTATAAATGATATAATATTTGGAGTCAAACCTATAAATTATAAATTCAGTATGATATACGGTGACTGAAATTTGGACTTACAATTACAATAAAAAAGAATGCATATTTCAAAACTCACCACTCGTCTTCCGATGGAGTTATTCATCGTTTCTGTGATACAATCAACTGCACAAAATGAAAACTTGAGAGAAGGCAAATTCCGGTAACAGCAAAGTTAAAGTCAGCAAGTTTCCGTCTTGACCAGCGGTTAAAAATTTAGAGCGGAGCTTCTTCTTGCTTAGCAGCGAAGTGTCTTCCTTGAGTTTTACTTGGTTCACTGGCACAATTGCCACCGATAAAGCCTTTTTCTCTTATCGAAAGAACAGGACGATAAAAGAAATCCTCCTGCGGTCTCTGCATCCCTCATAGAGTACTTATGAAAGCGGCATGTATCGCTTTCATATATTTCGTCATGCCTTGCAATTTCCGGTTCCAGAAATAGAACACATTAAAAAATGACCGGGTCCAGTCTTCCGTCGATCAGGGAATCAATCATGGCGACTTGGTGATAATTCTTGGACCTCAGCAGATTTTATTTCGTCGTTTTCTGCCGACTGATAACAGCAAATTGTTCGTGTTACGAGTATTTCTAGCGCTGTTTCGACCATTGAAGTTATGTCATCAGCTATCAAGCCACTTTTTGAGGTTCCAGGGCCTTTACGGCCGAAAACCTCGCTCATAACCAACGACTACGATCTTTCACAGAAAGTTCTAGGTGTTGGTATAAATGGCAAAGTTTTAGAATGTTTTGAAAAGAAAACAGGCGGAAAGTTCGCCTTAAAGGTGAGTACAGTCATTGTAAGGCAAGCTACCTGGGTCATACATGTAGAGATCCGAACTTTGTAAAGCGATTTGGTGAAGTGAAAAAACAAAAGCTACATCACGATTGGTCGATGACGGCGAAAGGACAGATTATACTTCTTCTACTTCTCCTTATCTTTGTATTCGCTTGATCTTCTTTTTCCTAACTGTAGTTCCTTGTTATTCTTTATTTCGGTATTCGTGAACATGATTTCAGTTTTATATGGTTAATTCGTGAAAACCTTAAAAATTGCCTAAGCTTCTCTGCACTGTGTGAGAATGAATAATTTGTTTGCTTTTGGGATGTTCCTTTGTGTTGTGAACAGCACTGCCGATCTTAACATTCTGGAAATCCTAATCTGGTTAAATTTTTGTCTCTGAATGATGTCCATGTTCTGGATATACAAGGTGAATATTGAATGATGCAGCAATGACAGATGAATAATTTGATTAGGTATTATTAACAGATTGAATGGCTGTTATTACAGATCGAGTCTAGATCGAGTCAAATAATTTTTTGTTGAAAAAGGCATGCAAACGAGGCAAAAAAATGAGTCGATAAAAGAATTGATCCTGTATACCTGCCAACTCTCACGCCTTAGGCGTGAGTCTCACGCCTGCGGGTTGAAAACTCACGAGTCTCACGCCTGTGGGCCAATTTCTCACGCCTGATTGAAAAATGTGAGTTGTTGCTGTCTTGCTTGACACAATTTCCAAAAATTTGTTAACTCAGACGCATGTAAGGAACGAAAACCATGTGTAAAATGAATAAATGACAATACCTTACCTCGCGATCTCTGATTTTTGACGTGAAAGGCATTGGGAGCGAGCTCGCGTTTATGCGCGTCCTAAGACTATCAGCTAACGTCGGTCCTTGTGGCTAAGCGTTTTCTCGATAACTTCAACTTCGGTAGACTTCGGACGTCTTCGGAAGACTTCGGACTTCTTCGGGAATCTTCGGAAATGATCGTGTCGTCTTCAAAAATCTCAGCACTCCCAGGATAAAAATCTCACGCCTATATCTCAGAAAAAGTTGGCAGGTATAGATCCTGTAGCCTCATTTGTCTGTCAAACGGCTGATAACAGTGACAACAGCTATTGTGAATGAATTTGAGATTGATTCTTGTTGCTCATTCTATCAATGCATCGGAAATTTTTCAAATAGTATATTATTTAACTGGTGTGTGTATCTGATCAAATTGTAAAAGATGATGCTACTGTAATTTAAATATTTACAAAAAAAATTTCTTGTGACTTGATGCAGATTCTTGCCAGTGAAATAAGTTGAGTTTTAACTCCTCTATATTTTGTACCTTCTGCTCTTCTGGCAACTGGGTTTTGATCTTAACTTTCACTTTAGAGTTTGGCTTTGACAGCTCAACTTCTTGGCAAGTCTGTGGAAACCCAATCAAAAAAGTAGCAATATATTGCTACTTTTTGAAAACAAAGTAGTAATAGATTGCTACTTTTGAAACAATTCTAATTTCTAAAGCAGCAAGCGATTATGAATACATGTAAACTATTTATTTGTAGTCCCTTGCTGCTTTAGAAATGAGAATTGTTTTGTTGATGTCTCCACTGATCGATCACCAATGTTGTAGATGTAACATTGTTGTAATTACCCCTCTGATCACCGTTCGAGTAGGAGAGGAACCAGGGAACAAAGTTGCAGTAGTGGAACATCCTTACAACTGTAATCCATTACTTGGAATTTGTATATTTGCATGTAGGTTTTTACAGGACAATGCTAAAGCTCGGAGGGAGGTGGATCTTCACTGGAAGGCTTCAGGCTGCCCTTATATTGTTGGTATCAAAGATGTTTATCAGAACAAGTATGCAAGGAGTGACTGTCTGCTGGTCATTATGGAATGGTAAGTTCGGTTACAGAGGAAAAAATTGAAACAGCTTGTAACTGTTTATAGCCATCTGCCATGTCTTAATGAGTCAGTTACATGCGCTGTACAAGCCAAGTGGCCTATCAGGCTCGCACTATTCTATCTTCCATAGCTTGAAGTGACACAGATAATTCCTACTTTCCCCCTAAGTTCTGGATTGGACGCCAGTCGCTTGCAGGGTTACACCCCAGCATTTAACTCTCTGACACCCACTTACATGTAAACTTGCAGGGCATTGAAATCTACTTGACTCATGGGCTAGCAAATTTCAGTTTTCACTTGCCCCCACATAAATATTACTTACCAACAATGTGTTGGCCAGTATAGGGGGCAACTTATACAAAGAAAGTATGCTTGAGCTCAAATGTTAACTAATCTTGCAGTCCTAAGTTTAGAAATAGCATCTGTGTGGAAATTTCTATTTTTTCAAGCTGACATTTTTATTTAGACTCACAAGACTACTGAGGCTACTTTCACTTGCCCAAGAGCAAAATTTACTTGTCTCAGGCAATTGAACCTGGGCTTTTTCCTGTCCTGTGCAAAGAGAGGTACAGTGAGAGTAAGGTGTCTTATTCAAGAACAGTACACATTGTTCCTAGCCAGGGCTCAAACAACGACGGCTCAATCTGACATTGAGCTGACACCAATTGCAAGGTCAAAGCTAAAAACTAGTTTGGCAAATAAGAGGCTAGTCTTTTCCATGGCTGCAGTCATTCTCATCCTTAGAGGCCCCAATCATTTTGGTCAGCATCAAGAATAATAATTATTGTGCCCTGGGAAGGTCTAACACTGGATGTCCATGATTCACAGACTTCCTATCAGTCTGCGCTTGTTCAATTTCTGATAGGCTGAGAATAAGGAACAATTTTTCTGGGCATGCACAGAAAATTGGACCTTCCCAGACCTCGTGATTCTTGGTGCTGACCAATAGGAGTGCAGCCTCTGGTGACGAGAATGTGCTGCAGTCACATGGTATTTTTGTGGACAATACATTTGTCACAGATTTTAATCATGTGATGTTGTTGTCTCTTGCAGCATGACTGGAGGGGAGCTTTTTGAAAGAATTCAACAGAGAGGTGATTCTCCCTTTACTGAAAGAGGTAGGTGCGTACATGCAGGAACATAGAGTACATCTGTACATAATAAACATTTTGCATTTCAGTTTTTACATGTGATTTATTTTCGTTAGTGAGGTTTGATCTCGTTAAGAAATTATCTTCATGTAATGACACATTTAGTCCAGCTGGCAAAATGTGTGGAGAAATGCATCAAGATCAGTAATGTATTGGCCTACAGTATGTTACTAGTATACATGTACATATCATTGTTAATATCTATAATCCCCACATATGTATAACTTTAAATTACTTTCTTGAAGTTTACTTTGTGTTGAAGACAGTTTACTGAGAGGATAATAATTTAACGTAGAATCATAACCATTATTTTTTTCAATTGCTTAATAAAAAAATATATTATTTAGACCAATTACGAGAAGTTATATTTTATATCTTATACAAAATGTATTGACTGTGTGATTTGGTTTTCAGAGGCAGCTGCCATTGTTCGTCAGATTACCGTAGCCACAGCACATCTACACTCACTGAATATTGCACACCGCGACTTGAAGGTTTGAAATTTATTACTTACATGTAACTCTTACCTGACACAAAAGAAAGAGAATAAGTCATTCTTCATTCTGAAGTCATTTTCCTCCCCAGAGGCTGCATTCCTCTCAGTTAGCACCAAGAATTGTGACCTCTGGGGAGGTCCAATTTTCCAAGCATGCACAGAGTAATAGTCAGATTGAAATAAATGAAGAAGCGTTCTCAAGTAGAATTACTCAGAAAATAAATTTTCCGAGTTCCCCAACAGGAGTCGAACCCATCACCTTCCAGAATACCAGTTGGACGCTCTAACCACTGAGCTATGGAGGACTCATGGCGAGCAAGGTCGTAAACTAGGTTCTTATGAGTGACACACGTCCTGCCATTCTGCAAGGCTCAGGAAAGGGGACTTGAAGGAGTTAAGATCCAAAACATTTCCTGAAGGACCATGACCCTGGACCAATCTAGAAGCTTGATCCTTTGACACTTCCTGTTTCAAAATTGGATATCATTTATTGTACTCTACATCTGCACCTGTAACATTCAGTAACATGTACTTGTCAGGCTCCGAAATGAACTTTTTTTAATTTCAGGCAGGCGCCAACTGGGGACTGAAATTTTTTTCAGTCGCCATATGAAAAAATGTGGTCGCCAAAAAGTGTCAATAAAATTTTTCCTTCGCAGCGAAACCCAATCCAAAATTTGTGGAAGAGAATTCGTATGGGGTGACAATGCCGATTTTCTAATGAATGTGGTTAAATACAAACACGCTGATCATTTATACACCTACCACTAAGAACCACAGCAAACAAATCAAATCCCGGCCATATACGCAGTTTTGTGCGACATTCTGCATGTTTGAGTTAGGCTTTTTTGATAACAATTTGTCAGCCGGCGCCCATTATAATATAGTGTGCACCTGAATGAAGGCGGACTCCCAGTCACAGCAATCATGGTCTCATTGAATGTTTCTTCAGGCAAAAAGGTGTAACTGGGTACATAATGGCCAGCTTGATGACAGCTGAAGGTAGCCGTTTTAGAGTGGTGGCTGTTACGGGAGATAGCGATATGATATTATACCTTTTTTTGGGTGGCAGTGCAACATTTTTATTTTTAAAATATGCTTATTGGTAGAATAATTGTCAGTGGTACAATGTACAGAAACCAAACAGTAACAGAGGCTAAAAACATGCAATGAGGATCAAATTTTGTCATCTCAGTTGTATAAAAAATGGGGTTTTGCACTCACTGTTTGTTTTTATTAACAGTTTCTTTATATTTTGTTATTTGAAGCCGGAGAACTTGCTGTATGCTGATCATTCTGAAAATGCACTGCTTAAGTTGACTGACTTTGGATTTGCTAAGGAGACCACAGCTGGTTTGGATCTCAAAACACCTTGTTACACTCCTTATTATGTTGGTATGTAAATGCAATACACATTTTAAAGTACATACTATGAGCCATACAAATTTTGTGAACTAAACATTAGGTTATGTTTCCCCTTTAAAAGTTGAATTCTCAATGTAATTTGTTTTTTGGAATCACCTCCCCCCGCACCTCATTTCCCTCAGTTTACTTTTCCCCAGTTTGCTGGACCTCATAAATGATGCACAATTTGAAAAAAATGTTCCACCTCTCAGATCAAGGTATCATTGTGACATAGTTATGCTTCCCTTTGAGCGGTTTTCATAAAGGGTTGATTTTTCTCTGCCCCCCCCCCCCCCCCCCGCTCCCCCCCCCTGCCTCCTTCCTCTCTTAGAGATCTTATCCTTCTTTACTGTACATAATTTTATAGTTGGGACATCCACATTTAAATTATGTTTGATTTCATTTGTTTCTATGTGTAGCACCTGAAGTCTTGGGTCCAGAGAGTTATGACAAGATGTGCGACCTTTGGTCATTAGGAGTCATAATGTATATTCTGTGAGTATATATTTTCTCCACTCCACTGATTAACTCAGTAAGAAAAAATTAATAATTTTTCCGTGATTTCTCTACTCTTGCCTTGACCTTGTACATATTGTAGTTGATGAACTTGCAGGGATTAAAAAGCCCACTTAGTAAATTTCCTTAAAAGAGACCTTACTGTTGTTTCACTCGATACATTGCTGAATGTTAACTTCCACATTTGCTCATTGTATTGCTCTGTTTTTGTTTTGTTTTTTTATTTTGCAAATGCTTTCTTGTTTCATCTTATCAGTTATCCATACACTGTATCTTTCTATCATCCTCTAAGTGAAAACCCAAATCAAGACAAGTACTATTTGGAATGATCACTTGCTGTTGCTTTTGGTTTGTAGGTTGTGTGGTTTTCCACCTTTCTACAGTAACCATGGAGCAGCCATTTCTCCTGGGATGCGCAAGAGAATAAGACAAGGCCAATATGACTTTCCCAACCCTGAGTGGAGTAGAGTGTCTTCGCAAGGTAAGTCGTTGTTGGAAGCTGTCTCAGGACTGAATGTACGTGCATGTAAGATTTTCTAACTTTCAGACTTTATTGGATATTGGATGGTAAGCAGTATTAATTAGAGTAAAAGAGTGCGAAGGGTTGCTTTTGGAAAGTACTGAAAATGTTTCCACTTGGTATCATACAATCTAGCCTGAATTTCAGCCGTCTACTCGAGAGGAGGAGACAGCTGAAATTCAGGCTACATACAATCACAAAGTGAAGTGAAAACTCGGGGAGAATTCGGCACGTGGCATGACGTAGCGGTAGACACGCGACAGCGTTGCAGTTTTTTTCTTCGCACACGCGGGGAGAATATAGAACGCATGAGAATAGCTCCTGTCAAGTCATGAATCAAACACAATGTATTTACCTTTCATCTAGTTGTTACTCTTTTGTATATGTAGTTATTTTTTTAACGTCTTTCGTCACCAGCCAAAGAACTGATCAAAGGTTTGTTGAGAACAGACCCACAGAACAGGTTTACCGTGGAACAAGTGATGAATAATCCTTGGATTAAGGTGTGTCTTAAAATTGCTCTGTTGTGATATTTATAAAACATGGCTTTTTTTTTCATTTGACTAGAGTCCTCGCCAGTCCCTCGTCATTACATGTACATGTACATGGTTCATCACGCGAAGTTTTTCAACAAGCTTTGCGTGAGGACTTAAATTACGTCACGCAACACTGTTTAAGAGGCCAGTTGTATTTAGTTGTGCGCTGGCAAGCGTGCGCATATATTCATATATATGTAAATTGTTGTTTCCTGAGGAATTAAGCCAAATTCTCATTTTTGTGAAGTCTTTTACTTTGATATCTAATGGTTTGTGTGGGAAACAACTTGCTTATTATTATTTCATTGTGCAGGCATACAGCGAGGTTCCTTCTACGCCACTTCACACCGCGGCTGTGCTGAGAGAGGAAGAGGAAAACTGGCAGGATGTGAAGGTAAATCCAACATGAAGTCAAAGTTGTTATCAGGCTCCCAACCGTTATTTGTTCGTCAAGAGTTATTTAGAACACAATTGTTCAGTCCTTTTGGGCAACCCCCCAAAAGTTGCAAACCCTCCAAGGCTGCTGCCTAACAGGAGCCCAGCAGCGGGCACCCAAGAAAGTCCTTTGGGCGCCTAACTTTTTGCAGCAGCTTCCAAAACATTACCTGTTGGGCTCCTAACTTTTTGGCTTTTGCCCTTCTGGGCTCCTTGAAATATTGTTAGGCAACAGCCTTGCCCTCTGATTATAGTGATAAGAAGTGTGATCAAGTTTTGTGACCTGATGTTTGCTTTACATGACCCTTATTACCAACTGAAGTCACTAAACTTTCAGTTGCGACCACCCCTCATAAGCGACCAGTTTTCCAAAATACCAAAGTTTCCAAGTCAAATCACTATATTTGGAACCTCTTGTAAGCGATCACCTCTTGCAACATTATTGTGTTTCTGGCTGGTACAAGAAACAAATTTCTCAATGTGAAGACCCGAATTTTTTTTTGGCCGAAATTAGCTTTACATAAATAAAACATTGCATCGGCATTGACACATGGATCAAGTCTTGGCAGTTACCATATTCTAACGAGGAAACATTTTGACCCATTATAGCGATGTTTCTCGTTACGTCACCTATTGTCATTAATGTGCCAACCAGAGGTTTATTGGCCGTTGAAACAATGCATGCTATTGTTCAGTGGCTGGTAAATTTGAATATCAAAAGAAATATGACATCAATCTTTGTAAACAAGAAACATCGCTATAGTCTAAGCTCTCGTAAGCAACCACCTCCCATTGACATTTAGGTGCTTGCTTGCGGGAGGTTCGATTGTACTCAGTTTGGTGTGATTGAGATTTGAACTATTTTTTCATCAAGATTTATCCCTTTCTGCTCTGAATTTGTTCAAGACACTGTTTCATTTAGAATAGACTGGCTCAGTCCTTTTGGGCAGCCCACCAAAAGTTGCAAACCCTCTGATAATAGTGATAAGCCTGAAAAATAACAAGAAAAGGTCTTGACCTTTGGACCGTTACGGAACGGTCAGGAATCGTGTTTAAAAATTCAATGAATTTTTGTTTTCTCCTGAGTGTTACATGTATCCTTTCGGAAACTTAGCGTGTTTGCAGATTTTGGACTTCAATAATTTGCTTTTACGCTTTGTGGCTCCATGGTAACCGATGAAGACCAAGATTCCTCCGATTAGTTGTATAATAATTTTATTCTTTTACCAAACTTTTGTTTTGATGTTTACTTTTTAAGCCAATGTTCAACCATTCCATCGTATTACGACTGAATCGAGGCTGCAATTTTAGTATTTTTCGTATAACTACAATGCAATGCAATACAATTCAACTTTATTTAAACACGGTGGGGATTAAAGCTGCAAGCTTGTAGTGCCGTGAGGAAAATAAAATTTAAAGAAATCTAGTGAAATTTTCTATAGAATTACAATTCGTAATTACATTTAAATACAATATAATTACATTTCATCACAATTTAAAATGAACTAGGCGTTAACTGATGTTTAGTTGTAGTGATGCTTACGGAATATATTTTCAAGACATTTTCTTGGCGAGGTGATTATTAATGCATTATTTTTCGCCTATTTTGTTTACAGGATGAGATGACCAACGCCTTAGCTTCTATGAGGTTCGAGCCAGATAAGGTAGCAAGGCTCAAAGATGTCGGCAAATCCAGCAACGCGTTGTTAAACCGACGAAAAAAGTAGCTGTTGACATGAGTGGAGTGTGAAACCGCATGTAAAAATCATTTTTAGTCTGAGTTAAAAAAGGTTCTTTGCACTTCTATTTTCATCGCCCGCTAGAGAAACGTCCGAGATTCGAGCAGAAATGATTGCATAAAGATGGCGTGGCCCTTTAAAAGTATCGTTGTTGATTGGCTGTTGCGAGGTTACAAATTTCGCGTGCGAGTAATATTCAATCATCAGAGACAACACGTCCAAGCAATCTTAGCTAGGATCTCGGACTCTTTAGCGGGAGACGAAAATACTTGAGCGCCAGGGTCGTAGCCAGAAAAAAATTTGATTGAGGCAATGCCTATGGTTAAATTCTCAGTATTCAACAGTGTGTTAGTTTACCCTTTCGAAAAAAGGTCAAATGCTCCGATTCGCCTCATTCTTGGTACGACCCTGGAGCCCGCTTTGAATGACTTGGTTATATCAATGCTAAGTCAACTTAAATGTGCTAGGTTTTACAATTTGCGCACGATGGTGGTCTAGTCAGTAGAATGCGTAATGGGCGAAATATTTATGGCGTTAGTATTCAATGGGCTTTAAATTGTTAGTAAGTAGTGCAATCATTTTATATTTCTCCTGTATTTTTACTTCAAAACTATTGTTTGGTTGCCAACCACATCTCGGAACTGTCCGTATTAAAGAGGGTCTGGATGGGGTTTCTGAAACCTCCGTAATCTCTTAAAGTTTCAGCCATTTCTAAGCGATCAGTAATTTTGCAGATTAAGCCTTTTTTTAATTGAGTGTCGTAGAACCACATCCATAGTAATAACTCTGACAAATCACAAAGAACACACAATGCAATTGCAATGAACCAATCAAAGAACTCGTAGTGTAGCTGAGAGGAACGCGGGAAAACGCTTGTGTTTATTTCCGATTGGATAAAAAAGTGCCACGAATTTTTTTAAGCCAATTGTGTAGCGAGGTGATGCAAAAGGAATTAATTAGACGAAAATCCCTCAATCAATTTTCAGTTTACATGTAAAACGCATCATTTCTCAGCCGACAGCTAAAACTGTGGACATTTCTCGGTCATCAGTTAAAACCAGACCTGTTAAAACCCATCCAGGCTCTCTTAAAACAATAATTAGCAGATCAGCGACGCCTCTGATTTTATATACAATAGTATTTTACAATTTATAATCGGAAGTTGCAGAGAAGTAGTAGCCCACTGGTGCCTTTCCAGGAGTTTTGTGAAGGTCAGCCGAGCTCAAGGTCTTTGTTTTGTAGTCGGCGTGGTTGCCATGCAACTAAGAGTATCCTTCCTGACTTCAGCTGGAAGAACAATTATTGAATAATTTTTACGGTAGTCCCTTTTTGGTGAATGATTAAAGGACTGTTTCTCAATTTTCTGATCTCGCCAAGTGAGTTTAAATTGTAGAATACAAATTTGGTTCAGCCCCAAATTTTACAAAATCCCAATCTTCAATGCTTTGTCAAGCGGCAAGGTGGTGAGAATAAAGAACATCCACAGCAAAGTATATGTGTTGATGTGTTTCCAGATTCTCAGAAATAACCTTAAAGAAACGTATCGCAATTTCTAATGAGAATTTAATTTGATCGCTGGATAGAAATGTGTGTTTTGCCCTCAAAAATTGAATTTTTATTGTGCCTTTAATAAAGGTCAGCATGTAGTAAAACTACTGACTGAGATAGGAGTGAGTAACTTGATTTTTAGAATACTTGTAGTTGAATAGAAAAATGTCTTGTAACTTGTAGAATTGGAAAGAATTTTGTGGTCTGTCTCTTGCCTTTCAAACTTATCTCGATGAGCTTGAGTTGGATCTGATACAATCTGGTTTCAAATTTTCAAATTTTCAAATTTTATCATCAATTTATAATCAATTATGACCAACTGATCAGTGTTATCCGAGAAAATAACTTACTGATAAGTTAAGTTGTGCCTCAATAAAAGTTTTGTTGACAAGCTTAAGTGCATTTGTTTCATTTGTTGTTGTTGTTGGTGGTGGTGGTGGTGGTGTTGTTTTTTTTGTGTTTCTTAGGCTTGTTACTGAACTGAAGGCTCTTTGTTCTTGATCTGGCACGCCTGAACTTGGACTAATGATAGTGACACTAAAAAAATTTCTCGATTCTGATTAGCTAAGAGCAGTGCAGTTCAAGATATAAGAATAATACTAGTGCAAATTACAACGAAGATATCCGAAGCTGGTACGAAGACACTCGAAAAACTACCGACGGTCATCCGAGGTATTTCAAAAGAAGTCAAAGTTCTCCCAAAGCCCTCCGAAGATAGCCGAAGATAATTAAGATGGAGTTCAAGCAACAAGTGAACAAAAACTTTGTACCAAGGTTATTTACATTGTATTGCAAGCTTCTGTGCGACTGTTTTAAATATCTTCTCGAAAGAAATCATTTCTAACAACACCAAATGTCGAAACCAAACTTTGAAGTTGACTGAGCTTGCCTTACGGGCTCGCACTATTTTTCACTCGAGTTTGTATTCTCCAAATTGCAGTCGAAATCATTGTGATCACCTATCGGAGAATGGCGCTGAATATGCCAGCTGCAATTTAGATTTCTGCTATCATGCAGTGACTTCACTGCATGCCTCCCTTCCGAGTGGCGTTTAATTGCCTTTTTAACTTACAAACAACTTCTTAAGCTTGGTTTTCACTAGCGACGGAGTCGGAGTCGTAGTTGGAGTCATAACAGACCTTATGACCTAGTGTAGTCCTAAGCGGAGTCATAAGCTCAATGGAATCAGGGTCGGAAGAATCAGAACGTTTCCATTTCTTCCGATTTCGTTTACGACTCCGTCGCTTATGATCCGTGAAAACTGGATTGTCGGAGTCGGAGGCAGAAGCCGCGGAAGAACCAGCCAATCGCAAGGCTCGGAGTCGAACATTGTCATTTTAATTTGTTCTTCTGCTTCCGCTTGCGACTCCGACAAAGCAATTGATCGTAAGCGACGGAAAATTGCTTGGGTGTAAGCGACGGAGTCATAAGCAGAATCAGTGTTCTGCTTCCGACTCCGTCGGTTTGATTTTCACTAGATCGTATCGCTCGATGCCTCTGATTACGACTCCGACTACGACTCCGTTGCTAGTGAAAACCAGCCCTAAGGACATGAGCCCGACATTACGGTTTTTACCTTCTTTCAACGTGAGGTTTTACTTGGAGGAAATCTGGATCCTTTATTCCTGTGGGAAGAGTCATCAGCCGCTGACAAAGAACACAAAATAGAAATCTCTTTTCTTTACCCAGAAAGTCATTTCCCAGTTGCCTTCTTCCTGCGTGTCAAAACGCCGATCCTCAACGTGTGAAACTGACTCAAGTGAAAATGTGTTTCACCTACACGTTCATTTTCATGTAAATCAAACTCATTTTTATGTGAAGACTTTGCACGGAGACGTGTTTAAATTAGAGATAAAAGGTAACTCGGAAATGGAGTTGTACTTAACAGAATACGTACTTCAGAAGGAATCGGCGCGACAAACGTCATCTCCTTTAGTGCCACAGCTGTTGTTTCTCGCGCTATTAACTTCCAAATTATCTCAGTTTTCTTCCAGGAACGTAATCGATTGCATACAACACTGGCAGTCAGGTAGCTCGGAAACATAGTGGTATTCCGCAATCCAAATAGAGAGATGAAGTAAATGCAGATTTGGAACAGTTTGTCGAATGAATTTGTTGTGCTAAAAGTGTTAGTAAAGTTATTTTATTTTTAAATATCGACTGACCCGGATAATTCACAATGACCAGAAGTCGATGTTCAATTTAAACCTTTTACATTCTACATGATTTTTTCAAAATTTATAGGTGTGTTCTTTCTGATCATCAGTATAGTTAGCCTAAATGTTCGTCATCAGCAAAACATATCTGCTCTTGATGTATTATAGCGGAATTACTATGTGCGATCAAAGGATATTTTACATTAACTTATTCATAGAATGCAGCTGGCGCTAGTCGAATTTCAGGTTAATTATCGAAGATTTGCTACAAATTGTATCACCGATTCGGTATCAGTCCCCCAAACAGTTGATAGGCCGTCTCAAACTTAGAACGCACGTGCATGGACTCTGTTTTTCAAAGTCAATTTTTTTTTTGATCACTCATGTATAAATACTGATTTGTTCCTTAAATCACTTTGAAAATCACCAATAATCTGCCAAGAAATCACATTTTACAGCTGCGAGTTGGTCCTGAAAAACATCCCTACCTGACAACGAACTCAAGCATTTCCTTAGCAACGGTGAGATATTGGTTGTGGCATAAAACAATCTCAAATTTCTGTACCCTTTATCAATGTATACATTGATAGTCTCACTTATGGAAATCCAGGTCACTCCATAAGCCTCTTGCTCTGAAAATGAAATTTAAATTTTGATTCTTAAAAAACATTTTCCGTGTTTGTATCTGGTAACAGACTAAAACACAGTGGAGAACAGGAGCTGCATACAGGCCGGGTGTTTCGACAGCTTTTTATGGTTCTCCCAAAACCAATCCAGGAATCTTGTTTTTATAACTCAGTGATAGTAGCGCGACGAACATGTATCTATTTCTTTTACTGAGGCAAGGAACAATAAAGTAGATAACCACGCGTTCGTTTGGATTATCAAAATTTGCAGAAACTGCTCATAATCCCTCGCAGAAATTTTAATGTCTCTAATTTACGCAAAGTATTTTATCGTGAAGAGTCAAGCTAAAGGATATGCTGGAACACCCAAATTAAATGCCACCGCTCCCCAATAAAAGCTGCCCACTTTTTTTATCTGCCAACTTGCTTTCTATCATCAAAGTCATTTGCTGACATATGCATGAATTAATTTTCATAACTGATTAGCAGAGAATTTACTTACGGGATAACATCATCAACGACAGTGCAACGATCGTGGACAGCGAGCTCCGTCGAGTTTGTCACCAGGTAAGAGATTTCTCCAGGATTTTTCTTTAATTGAGGAAAGTTGATATTAAAAACAAATTGTGTATGTCTAATTGATCAGTCTTGATTTGGCAAAGAACAATTTGCTGCAAAATTATTTTTGCTCTATCTCAGCAAGTTGCAGTTTTTGGTCTATACACCTTTTTTAGCGTCTATAAGTCCTAAATATAAATAGGAATATACAATATTCATGTGGTGCATTTGGGAAACAGAATGAAATACTTAACTGAAAAGTAGACATTGACGAGAATTGTAAACTGCATGTAGATTTTTCGTAATTGTATATGGATCAAGAAGTTAGTGTATATATTTGTGAGCCTACTAATACTGAAAGAATCGGAAATAAAAAATGACTGACCGAGGACGCTTCACAATCGACCAGAAACAACCGATTTCCCCCTGAATTTTCGAAACTGTTACTGGTCAATCGAACGTAGTTTTCTGGATGATTGCACCGGAATATCAAAGTTTAATCCCCAAATTTTCGATTAAATAGAAAGACAATCTCTCGATATTCTCTCAGTCCTGGATTTTCCATCCCACATTTTCTTCCAAAATTCACAATTTCAACTGAATGATTTGCATTTCGAGAACTCAGCATGTGTCAATTTTCTGGAAATTTTCCCTCTTTTGCACCTGTTTCATTGGTCACATTACCGGCGTTTTGGCCGCGCTTCTGTGTTGAACATCCCAAAATAAACTGGATCAATATCAGTATCTGGGCAACTGCGCACCTACCCCTCCCCTAACCCAACAGTAACACTAACTTATTAACTTATTATAACATGTTGGGTTAGGGGAGGGGTAGGTGCGCAGTTGCCCAGATACTGATATTGATCCATAAAACCCTTATTGCCTAAACGATGTCAGTTTTATCCTAGTGAGTGACCCTCGATTTTTCGAACCTTCCGATAACTCAAACCAAAAGTCGTTTTCCTCCCCCCAGTCGAGCACCAGAACAATTTTCGTTTCCTTTGGAGTTTCGAAAATTCGAAACACGATGATGCAAAGGAACTGACAAGCGAAAATGCTGCCGGTTTACTTAGGATCTGTAAAAGATCTGATCGGCCAGAAATAAAAAAAGACTAGAAAAGTAACAATTAATAATGCAAGTTGATACTACGTAGAAAGCTAAGACAACGACATGATAGAGTCCAAACTCAAGGCCAAGAATTGCAACCGTAGACAGTTGTTTCGACCTTGCTAGGTCTTGTCAGCACGTACGATGAAGCAAGTAATAAAGTAATCGGTTGATCAGCCGATCATACATTAAATGCACATGGTGGTGACCTCAGATGAAACTTAAGTCCAAATTTCTGCAGATTGGCTAATGTCACATGCAAAACGCGTGACAAAGTGAAGCCTTGAAGCTAAGACTGGCTCATAACTGCAGGAGCTTATCCCGGTTTCTGTAGCATAAAGCGGCTAGAAGTATTTTTACTTCCCTTAGACGTAATGCTAGTCCATCGCAGGTCACTCCCTTGCAATTTGTTAGGTTTCCCCAACAATTCGCCGGTACCCATTTATACACCTGGGTGGAGAGAGGCACTGTGAGAGTAAAGTGTCTTGCCCAAGAACACAACAGAATTTCTCGGCCAGGGCCCGAACCCGGACCGTTCGCTCCGGAGTCGAGCGCAATAACCCTGCCTCCCCGCGTGACAAAGAACAACAGGAAAAATCCAGAATATCATGTCGTTGACGTGATAAGGAGACTGCTGACAGGCAAAACTGTCCCGAAGAAAAAATCATGGCCAAACCATGTTAAAAATAAGCAGCATATCGGATCTAAAAAGACCTACGGCCCCAAGAATACTGAAAAGTCCAACTGACAATGATGCCGCGATACATTGTGTTTAGACTTTTCAGTATTTTGGGGCCGTAGGTCGTAGTATATAAGTGGTTTAGCACGTCATTTATGGAGGGTTTTTGGCTAGGTAGTTTATCACCAAGCGTGCGAGTAGGAACGTAAAAATATTCTCCCATTCCGCCACATAAAATCGCGCAATTTTCTCGCGTCGCCTGTGGATTCACAAAGGGGTTTCCTCGCACAGTTTGTGATCAGCTGAGTATGATTTACAACGTGCGTGATTGATAATGCCTGTGGCTCTAAATAAATTGCGCGTACATAATTGATTAGAGGAGAAGCAAATATTTAATTGTAAAAGATGTTGCTTTATAAGCTGAAGACAAAGGAAACGCGCTTGGAGATGTAGCAAAGTTTGTTCTTCTCAGTGAGTGGGTTCTGAATTCCGCGTCTCTTTATATACGACTCATTTGCTGACTGCCCGCTACAGAAGAACACCACGTGTACAAACAATATCTCTATCATCAAAAATCAATAGCAGCTACATAATTGTAGGCACCAAATATTTACTCGCAGGAGACGTAACTTTTGTCAACCGAAGACAAAATGAACGCATTCAGTGGCGGATCCAGAGCTCAGGAGAGAGAAGGGGGTTGATTTGTTTGCCTGCCGGTCTTTTTGCTTCTTCTCGGCTTCTTTAATTTCTTCTTTTTTACCCAAAATAGAGAGAGGGGGATGTGGGCCCCTCCACTAGATCCACCATTGGCAGTGTTCAAATAACGAGCCAAATTCTACTATGCACTAAAACTCATGCGAGTTCTCACGATTCAAAATTCAGCAGCTGGGCCTGAGAAGAGTTATCATTGTTTTGGCATAAGCCGCAAGCAGGAAAGTAAGCTCTGTTTTGGAAAAGGAATTTCCTCATAACAGATTAAATTAATATCTCATGAAATTAACGAAATTTGCGTCAGTGTCGCAGTGATTTCCGCTAACATTGATTTCCGCCATGACAACGATAAAGTTTATGTGACAATTTTTATATGACAAGCATATCTGATTCGGTAGATGGGCAGCAAATATATATCACCAGTCCAAAGTTTAGTGAGCCAGTAATGACTTTGGAGAGCAGCGATACGCAGAGACAAGGCGTGGCCTCCGAAGTTCTTAGAGCACATAAACATATTTGGCTCATTCCATGTAACGAGTCGTCTGCGCGAGCAGTTTTTAGTATGTGACAACTTTTATTTGTCACATAAAAGCTAACACGTCAGATTTCTTCCCAAATTCTCGATACCATGCTATGCCAAGCTCATGAAGGAACTGTTCGAATGGCTTAGAACAGAAAAGGAAGGGTTATTTTATCAAGGTGGAGATCCTCCGGTGATAAGGAGAAATCTTGAAGAGGCAAGATTGCTTAGCTAAACCTCTATACGTTTGGAAGCAACCATGAATGTTGATTCCGTTTGGGAATATTACTTTAATTAAAATGCTTATTCCTCAGAGTAAATAGTCGCGTTTTAAAATGTTATCACCTCTTAAGTCGTTTTAATTTCGAATGCCTTAATTAACAGCGACGATAATTTCCCATACAGCTGAATAAGATTTAAGGCATATGTTTTGCATTTTGCTCTACTAGACTACTAGATTTAGTTAGAATTTTAAGCGCACAGACACGAATATCTGAAATAGGGTCCGTCGTAGCAGTTTGGGGTTAAGACTAAAGGATGAGGACGTGGAAAGCATCGTGGTGTAATTTCCGTAACTTAGTTACCGGTTAATGAGGCACACGCCACTTCACAGTTTGCCAAAATAACTTTCGAGAACTGCAAAGGATGTTCCATCCATCTGCAGCTGTTAAAAGCTATTCAGCTATTTGACAAGCGGTTTACTCAAAAACCCATCACAGTTCACCTGGGAGGAAATTGCTTTCTGCAAAATCGACCCCAAACACCAATTTGGATACACATCAATTGGCAAGGAACTGAAACGTTTCGATAGCCTTTGTGTCCGTGTTTATTTTTGCAGTCAATATTTTAGTGAGTGTTTGCTCCTAGCAGTTTTAATTAATGGAGACAAGCAATTTGAATGCAAATACGCCTCAGAACAAGACACGACGTTTTTTAATGGCTTCAAAGACACGAAATATACTTTGCACAATTGTATACTAGATGAAATAAAAATGATATTCTACATTTCTTCGCGAGAAAAAAAAAAACGAAAGCAGGAACGATGAAAATTTCTTGAGCATATATAGTTTCCATGTTATTTTAACACGTTCTTCACAGTACGGTCTCTTTGTTAATTATATGTTCATTCTCGCTTCCCCCGCACAAAGTGTTACGCGACGATTTTCGAAATGAGAAAACTTTTTTAAAAGAAGAAAACCTGGGTGTGTAGTTTACAACTCTACACGGAAAACGCGAACGAAAATCGGTACTTACAGTAAACAAAATGATCGGATTAATAACATGTTTTACATAATACAAAGCCAGGAAAACGAGGTTTGCATGTTGAAAATACGAATTTGTTGTTACGCCACGCACGAATTCTTTAAGCAACATGATAACTCCCCTAGGAATGTAACAGACTTGGAAAAAGATGATGAGAATTATTGTCACCCGAATCAGTCGTCTTCTTTTGTTCTTCCTACCCCGGTTGTCTGAACTGGTAGAGTCTCTAAAAGACCTGTGGAAGGAGTTCTTCCGCCGTAAGTGATGAAGGAGTCTAGAATAGCAAAACGTCTGCAGAAAAAGAGGTAGTGCTATAAAAACAGCTACCAGGTATGATTTATAGATCTGCCGAGAAATGTCAGAACCAAAGGACGCTAAGCAGAGAGTCTTGCCATGAATCTTTATCACGTCTAGAGATAAGGCAATGGGCAGGCCGGTGCCAAGATAGGCAACTACCCACATAGTTATAGCAGAGATAATTATGCTCTTTAAAGTTAGTTTGGCTTTAAAAGGTGTGACAACGGCCCTGTGCCTTTCCCAAGCGATTATAGTGTAAGTTAGAACGGAGACCACAACAAAAGCATCCTGGGTTGGTGCAAGAAGGCGGCAAAATAATTTGCCCAGTGGCCATCCGTAATGAATTTCCACGATCCTCAAGGGAGCTGCCAATAGCACCACACACAGATCTGCCACTGCGTTGTTGGTGATGAGGTAGTTGCATGGGGTTCTCATATCTTTCCAGCGAAGCACAGTGTAAATAAGCAGCACGTTTCCGACAAATCCCACTATTATGATCAAACTAAAGAGTGGAGGTGCTAGCAGAGCGTAGCTAGACTTCATGTTTGCTGTCACGGATCCGTTTTTGATCTCGCTGAAGTTTTGCTCCGGCATTTTCAGTAGGTTTCAGTGACTTTTGATGTCTTTTTCCGCAACTGTACAAAGTTTAACATAACATCAGTTCCTAATATAACAAAGAGGCACGTTTTGCATTTACAGCTGTGTGTAACCACCTGCTTTGTCAGAATAAAGCAATCTCGTTTAACTTGGAATGCCTGCCAATAAAGAAACAACAGTATTGAAGTGGCTTACCGCAACTATATTCCTCCTACAATACTGACAGTTTTATTATTTCTTCAACACTCGCTCCGTAAATTATGACTGCCGGCTGCTTCCGCCATTTATCAGGCTGAAATTTTAAATCAAGTAAAACCCGCCCTTTTCGGTCCAATATTGTATCAAAAGAATACATCATGCAAACTTTGTTTGTTTGAGAAATAATTCACTCATGTTGGAGGTGTGGCTTGACACTTCATACTAAAGCAATCCTAAGCAATTGCTCAATTTACGTGTCTATGTTTTAATGCTGTAGAACGAAGTCGTAAACAAAGATCGTTTCTACTGATAAATTAGCAGATTTAAGCTTCAAATCCCACATACAAATAACTGCTGAAAACGGTTAAAAATAAATTCCACTTCTTAGTTAAATATTAGGATATTCCGAAGGGAAATGAGCTACCATTCTCATTATATATGATAATAGTTAAATGAAATTCTGCTTTTTCTATTAAAAATTTTCTTCTCAGTTCTAAGTGAAACACTTTTCAAAACGTCCAATATGTCCCTTTCTCGCCTCGTATTTGTGACATTTCTAAAACGTTTGATTTCTTTTCACACACTCCGGCTCCTGACGGACATAAGCGTTAAAATATGGTCAATACATGTTATTGTTTGCTCTTTTGTCGTACTTCCCACCTTCAAATCAATTTAGGTTAGTTTAATAACACGCCTTACCATGTCCTGACAACAGGAGTATTGAAATTTTGTCACAGTGAAGTTTGCGTATTCACTGAAAGGAAGCTTCAATGCAAAAAAATCGTGAATTTGATTCCATCACGATCCTCCAAGTAATTTCACCACGTGTACGCCGTGAGAATATTGACTGAGGAAAATGGAACGAGGCCTTTATTTCTTTGTTATCTGAAATATTGAACTTGTCGGCCCTCGTTTTAGACACTGTAAACAGCGGGGAATTAAAGAGTTTTTCTTTAAACAATTATAACAAAAAAGGGCAGCATATTGACAGAATTGAGTCGCCTATGACTAATTGTGTTTATTCTGTTCAACTTGATGTTATATATAAATCGAAATTGTTCTAGTATCTTCGTGTGATTGACAGTCTGTTTGCCGTATGTTCCCGTTGATGCTAGACCTGACGGAAGTTTCAGGAAAAAAATAAATTCACAGTACTTTACACCAAAAAGAAAAGAAAAATCACAGTAAGCGGTCTCTTTAAACTTACTTCTATCTAACCTAAATTAAATTTTTGACGGCAGGTTGAAGATTAGTCGAACAGCGACATGCGTTATTGTTCGCGGTTGCGGATTTTCGTTTTTTCTCGTGGTTTTTTTTCAAGTACCTTTGCATACGTAATGACGATAGATATTGGTTATGTTTCCCCCGCCGTATATTCATGCTTGCTAAGAGCCAATGATGTTGTTGTTTTTAATACTCAGACTCTGTAAATACTTGTTCTTGATGTTTACTCTTGAAAATAAACTGAAAGAAGAACCAGGAAAATATTGTGACAGATAATTTGAAGATCGATTGACCGAAAAGTAATAGAACTGGCTTAAAATTTACAGTATATTCGATGGCGGTGAGATTTTACTTTCATGGGAATATAATTATCACAAACTCGAGTTTATACTGTGATTGGGAATAAACCGTTTGTCGCACTAAACTCATTCAAAAAGAAACTGTCGTATTAATTTGCACACCTTACGTTCGCATGTGAAAAAGCTATCACAAGAAATATTAACCTTTTGGAAAAGGAACATAAATCCTTCCTAGACTCAAAAACGGCAGGAGAGACGTAAATAGCCCGCGATAATTTCAAACTTACCTTACTTAAATTAATTAAGATTTAAGCCATAAAAACCAAACATTGTGACTGTGATCTCCTGAAATTCACTGTCCTCAGGGTTCATTTTATAAGAGGCCACGCATGTCTTTAGAACCTGCAATTTCATTGGCTCCACGCACCTCTATTGGTCCTTAGAAGTCCATGTTCTTTATGTTGTTTATTCACTGTTCGGTTAAGCCTTCTGAGAGATGTGTAGCGCCTCCATTTTGTTATGCCAGTTCCCAATTACGCGACCAGACATTTCTATGGCAGCTATGTTTTCAAAGGGTGTTTTACTGTCAATTACACAGAGGGTTTAGGGGAGACTTCGGATTTCCTCCCTCCCACACACTTAAGCTCACGAATAGCCTGCGGGCAGGCTACCGTTGGAGCACAAACACATGCGGAGTAGGCCCGAGCAAGAAATCGAGCGGTGAAGCTGCGAGACGAGAAAGTCTTGGGGCCTCTCCATTAGACTCCCTCTCACTGGATCCCTATGTTCTTCGCCACTTGCGCGTGTGACTCAAAAGGTAGGCCTGCACGCAGCTGGCTAGCTCGCAAATGAAAAGAGAGCAGCCCGTGCATTGGGAAAGGTGGTCAACTGAGGTAAACAAGCTGACATCTTCTTACAGAGCCAAAATTATTTCCGGCAGGAAAGACCAAAGAAACCAAGAGGCTTATGCATCGTGGGCTTCCCATACTAAATAACTACAGATGAGCTAAATATTAGATAAACTGAGCGGCAAAGGCAGAGTAATAATGATAAAACGAAAAGAGGGTGGAGGGAAAAGAACAGTTAACTAAGGAGTAGTTTCTTCAGATTTTTTTTTTAAAGCAGACACACTTACTAAAGTTACAACGTCTGGACTAAGCGAATTAAAAAACAAGGGACCTTGGTATTGAAACGAGAAACGTCTTATATTAGTTCTGCACTTAGGAATATGAAATGAAGGAACAAGCAATGGAGCACTTTTCCTGTGTTTGCATAGCTTCATCTAAACACGAGGAGAGTTTGGAGAACTCTAGACAGTTATTCGAGAATCCTCCCAGCGCCCCGAGTGTTTAGATAAGGCTATGAAAACATGAAAAAAGTGTTCTATTGCTTTTATAAAGTCAGAATTCTCAAAAATATGCGCGAATCTGAAACGTCGCAACGTAACCGTGTTTACATGCTCACATGTAAACACACCTATCGACCAATGGGAGCGCGCGTAGTAGCTCAGTTGTTTTATGATATGTATAATATGCAAGTCATTTAAAATCAAATTTTGCAACGCACACGAACACTTAAAACACTTAAATTAAGAACTCTGTGTTTTTGTTGTGTTTTGGTTGTGAGAAAAGAAATAAAAATCCATTTTCGATATTTTGGTTACAATCCAATAGATATTAACAATAACATATTTGAAAGGTTGGCCAATGCTTATTTCCATGTATATATTACAATGATGGTTTATGCACCTGTTTCTTTCTACGATCAGAAAAAGGAACACTAAGCACAAGCAAGTGAAATAACGGAGGCCCCGGGAAAGACATTCGACAGCGCAAAAGTCTGCTAGACACTTGTTAGAACTGAAGAACTAAACAACTGACTTTGAACTCACAGTTTTCTAAATACATGTCATTGAAAATCTGGACATTCGTCTGTGGATATCAATTTTCATGTAAAACTTAATCAAGTACGATCAGGATAATTTTGTTAAACTCGATTAAATTGTTGTTGGTTAATGAAGAAACAAAAAGCTGAGTTATTGTCACAATATGCTTTTTATTGCAGATATGATTAAAAAAGTTTTAGGTTTCCGCTGGAGCATTCGACCGAAACAAAACAAACAGTCGAACACTTGAAATGAATTCTTTGCATGCACATTTATCGTATGTGCAACAAAATAAACATGATTTTAACGTAACACACCACTGACTCACCTCTGTTGAACATGATTTCAATCCCGATCTTGCAAAACAACTACTCCCTGCAGAGAATTTACCGTTAATTCGTCTAACGCGTTGCCAGTTGGCCGAGATAGGACCGAGCAAGACAATCCATCGTAAAATATTGTACCTGCCAGCGCTTTGGCGCTATGGCGATATGACATAACAGCGGTTGTCCCTAAAAGTGCAGGGCGAGTCGGATATGCAGGGCCGTAGCCAGAAAAAAATTTTGACTGAGGCAATGTCTATGAATAACTTATGACTGAGGCAATCAGTCCATGGTTGAGTTCTCTTCCTAGGTATTAGGTACTATAAACAACAAAAGCCAAAGAAATGACCGAGGCAAGTGCCTCGGTTGGCCTGTTACTAGCTACGGCGCTGATATGCGAAAAATCATGATACTATATACTCGGTGGCAAGAGATTTTCGTGGGATCTCATTTTTGACAATTTCTACCGGCAAAAAGAATTTACTCCTTTTATTTATATTGCTGAACTTCAATGAAATTGGCTGCAAACAGTGTAACGGAAACGGCTGTACTGGGCTTCCGTTTTTGTTACTTTGAAGCCGTACATGAAATCCGCGAAATATTATTCCCAGGAGTAAAGCTTGAAATCCAAATTGGCGTAAAATTTGCTCCCGCGAAACTCGAAAAATCCAAAATCCGCAAAATTAAACTCTCGCGAAAATTTCATGCCGCATGTAGAGTCCAAAGTGAAAGCCAAGAATTGCAATCGTGAACAGATGTTTCGACCTACAATTTATATATCAAGAAGGATAGAAAACAAAATGGCGAGGGGACCTTAAAAACCACTGGGCAAGTAAACTTAGACGAGTTCCCTCTCAAGAAATACCAGATGACTAATTTAGTTACTATAACGAGAAGCCTAATTTAATGACAGAGTTAGTAGTTAGAAGTAATATATGCTTTAAAGTGCCCCTGTGACAAAAAATAAATTATTTTTTTTCTTTGGATTTCGAAACTAGTTAACTAAACACTAAGTGACCCAAGTTTTAATCCTTGATTCAAAAAAGGCACCTGTTTATTTTAACTGGAACTTTCCTATTTAATGATCCGCCATTACTAAATTTAAGTTCTTGAGAGAGCTGGGTCGAGGAGAAAATGACGTCAAAGGCTCACCAGTTTAAGAATGCAATGCGTGTGTACGCTGCAGAATTAATATGCAGCACGGGAGTTTTGGGCTTTCACACCGGCTTTTAAACTTGCACTTTGCATACATAATAAGCTGCGTTCACACGCTGAAATTTTAAGCTGGTGAGCCTTTGACGTCACTTTTCCCCGATCCAACCCTCTGAGGTCAAATCGGTCAGGTTTGAACGTGAGTAATGACGGATCGTGAAATCCAAAACTTACACTCAAAGTAAACAGCCTTTGGATAAAAATGAAAGGTCAGAATTTTGCCAGTCAAGTGTTAGGCAGACACACTTTCAGAATCTCAAGAAAAAAAGGAAGTGATTTTTTTATCACAGGGGCACTTAAATTAAGTTTTTTCCTAAAAAATGCCAGTGATGAAGAGCCAGAAATTTCAGGTGAAAGAGATTTAAAAAATTAGGACCTCGATAGAGTACGGAGAACTGCCAGATATTTGTTCTTCATAATGGTAGACAAAGGAGTTTGCATGCCTTGTATTGTAACAACGCATTTAGTTTGTTGATTGCGAGGGAGAATAGCGTTCCAAAACGAAAACATAAACTTACCACAGATGCATCAAATGAATATATATAGTTGAAATTTAAGCAAGTTAGGCTTATTAAAAATAGGTTCTGTGTGAGCATTATAATAGGACTTGTCCACTATCCTAATCACACGTTTGTGCAAAATTACCAACAATTCTGACAATTCTATGACGGTTAGCTATATAGTGTTATAAGTTGATGACCAGACAAGATTAGACAAGATTACAGTAATTTATGGAAGTATCACTGTGTCATATAGCATGCGAAGAGAAGGTGTTGAACGATAAAAACTAGATCTTAAAATAATAGCCAAATTTTATCCACTAGACTAGTTATATGAGACTTCCAATTTAATTTGTCAACACTACACCAAGAAAGACTGTTTCATTGACTTGTGGAATGGTTCTCTCATTAATAACAACAAGAAGTTTCTTCAGTTGCCGTGGTTTACATATCTCTGTTATTTCTCAGACAGAGCAACAGAATGATCAAATTTGCTGCGTGATTAGCTTTCCGTCGACGACTCAGTTTTCGTCAAGTTTTTGACTGAAATTAACCCTGCTGTGGTGTTTATCGTCTGGCCAATAAGCGTCCAGGTTTGGGCTTACGCTCCCATGAGCCGAGCAGTGAGCGTAGATATTTTTCAGCGCTTTAGGGTTCGTAGCACTGAATCGAGCTTCAGGTCTATCCAGGACAACAGGAGGTCTTCTCAGGATGGATGCAAGCGCCAGCGCCAGCGCCATCGCACGAACACATCCTTTGATTTGTCACGACATAAAAGAAGGAGTCGTCTTGTTAAATTGGTCATTATTCTGTCGTTGTTTTTCAACTTTGATATATTCCTCGCGGTATATAAATGATTATAAGAGAATCTGGAAATTTTTCAGAGAGGTTTCTTTTAGGTACATCGACATGGTAGCTTTAATGCTGCACTACATCAAGACATAACCCATTGATTATTTTTACCAGTACCTTAGTGCACGAAGAAATACTTTTTATAAAAAAAATCAATTCTTAATTCTGCCTTCAACGGTATTTTACAATAGGGGTCATCCACTAGATTAGCCTTTGCTATTTGGATGATCCCAACTCGCTCCCTATTTTTATTGTTAAATTTTTTCCTTTATTCCTTAGCTGTACTGTATTGTGTTTAGTTGCTAACCTACATATTTTGTAAAACCGAGCTGAGTTAATTAAATCATCATCTTGTCAGTGTTTTCAGACTACGCTTGAAAAGAGCTTATATAAAGCCATACCCAGTACTTTGTTAAAGCCAGATTCCTTACTGGCAGTGAACTACACTATGAGCTAACACACGAACTTAATGAAAATGTAGCTTAGTTTTTCTGGAGACTGAAATGGCTAAGTAACAAGAAACCACAAAAAAGGCTTGTCGAATTTACTCAAACCCATTTACAACAACAACAGATGAGGTGAAGACTGTTCTCAGCAGTCATTTAACAATTATCCTGCGAAATCGCGCGGAATATCGCCTGATACCTAGCCGACGAGGCCGCAGGCCGAGTCGGCTAAAATCAGACGATATTCCGCGAGATTGAGCAGGATAATTGTTTTATCATTCAACAAATTGATAACAAAATTGATTTCCAAGCTCGTAACATTTTTAAACCTTTCTGTCGACATTTTTTCACTTCACTTTTTCTTCCCACGTACGAAGCTACGTATATCGCCGGATATCTGTTACCTACGGATGACAGATATCGAGAGCATCATGACCATATTTGGATAGTGTTACAATTTGTTGAATAATAAAACAAGATATAGTGTTCAGGAAAAATTATTTTTGTCTGATGGAAATAGAATGTAATGGTAGCAGAATTCCGGATCGGAAATGTTGCAAAAGATGTTTGAGGGAATTGAACTGAAGCTGTTGGCTGTCCTTTTGAAATCCGAATTCATACAAAAATTCAATAAGCAATAATCTCGAACTTTTTCTGATTATTTACACAATATATATTATTAATCCGCACCTGGGGTTGTCACCTTGTCGTGTTGGAGAGGCTGCTTGTGTGATTCAGTGACCCTAAGAGCTATTCTGGCTGGGTGTTTTTGTCTCCTGGTTCGGTTCAACCTTGACAGAGTTGTCGAAACCTGACTAAGAACGGCCCCGGCGATGAAGGAGATGAAGATACAGACTATAGGATTCAGTGAGTGCCGCTGATGGACTGGAGCTGACAGAATACAGCTGAGCACTGTGAAACAGTAACTCAGGGCGGGATGATGATCGACTCATGCAAGGCGTGGCAACGATTATGTGTAACAATAAGCATCACAGGCCTTAATCGACTGGACACCAATAACTGACATGAAAATAAAAGCAAGATTCTACTCTAAATATGTAAAGCTGTGACTGAAAACATTTGCCAAAAGAAAAAAGGTTAAATGCTTTTCACCCAACAAATATTACAGAGCGAACGGCCAGCTGACTGACCGCCAAACATTCGCATTGCCGCTTCAGTTCTGATGTTGTTTGTGATTGGTTCATAATCAATAGACTCGCGTTATCGCTCGCGCATGCCCAAAACCGTGAATCCTTCCCTTTAAGTCTAACGAAACATGGCTCATTTGACTTCAAAAGGTGATAAACATTCCAGAAATTCACATAAATTGCAGTGTTTTTTTTTATGAAATCCCTGACTTTTTCGTGCCTGATATGTGCTCTGAGCCTACAAAAAAAGTTCCTTAATAGAAAGGCAAAATTTTCTCGAGGTTGGAACAACCGCAAAAAATTGCACAAAAAATTGCACAAAAGTTGCCGAGCACAATCGGGATAGGCCTACGTAGTCAGGATTCCATAGCAACAGAAACAAATAAAATCACGAATCACGTGAGAACTGCTCCATCGAGAGTTTATTCTATTCATTCAGTTGATGCCGACATGTTTTGCCGTTTTCCAGTGTCAAGGTAAAATCAAACTCAAAAATAAATAAAATATATGATATTAAGGCATTACATTTCACGTGAGTTAGAGTACCTTAAACGATTCTCACTGGAACATGCTGACGCTGATGTGACCGATCCCGGCACTTGCATTCCACCCTTGTATTCCATCGGTAAGAGACTGGACACGAATTTACTAAGTCATCGTATTCGAAAATATTCGGATTCACCCGTCCACTCGTTATCAGATTCATTGACAATTTATTCTTTTCCACCCTGGAGAGCGGATACATTTAAACAAATTACAAGTACTAGAGAAGCTGATGAGGGACAAACAACAGAGAGAGTCTCCAAATTAACTGTAACCTTACACGAAAACAGACTATATTAAAGTGACATTATGAAAAATACTCATATGATATGAGAAATATAAAAATCCTATCCTGCACTGAAAAAGACTCAATAGCAGCAGTTGCCACCTAATAGAAGATTACGTGACCTGCTGCATTTACAGCAGATTGACCTCCAGGTGTTAAAGTTAGTAACGTCATGATTTGTACAAAAAGCAGAAGAATAACGTTGCAATGCACGAGACTTGAATTGATTGAAGGAAGTAAGAGTGCGAGTAGATTCACTGAGCTATGAAGGACTCATGGCGAGCAAGGTCGTAAACTAGGTTCTTATGAGTGACACACGTCCTGCCATACTGCAAGGCTCAGTATGTCGAAATGATAAATGTGGATAAATGATAACTGAAATTGTGACTTGGATAAAGTTCATAACAACCTAGTTTACGACCTTGTTCGCCATGAGTCCTCCATAGCTCAGTGGTTAGAGCGTCCAACCGGTATTCTGGAAGGTCATGGGTTCGACTCCCGTTGGGGAACTCAGAAAATTTATTTTCTGAGTAATTCTACTTGAGAATGCTTCTTCATTTATAATACGGTTAAAGTAACTAAATTGAAAGAGCTTTGTGCGGTACTTGGAAATTTTAAATACGTCACGATCATAATCAGAGCTGTGACGAGTGATCAAGGCGAGTGCCTTTCGGCTTGAGGTATTCATCTATGGGCAACGTGTAGTGGCCAGCACGACACTTAAAATTGAAAGCTAAGTCTTTCACTTCATGCCAATATCCTGTGCTAGGGGCAGCAGGATTGAGGCGAGAAAGGCGTTCATGACAAGTAATATCCTGCTGCCAGTGCGTGTTCAAGATGAATTTTGTCGCCCAGCGTTGAAGACTCATTCTCTATTTGTTTTTGTTAATTATGCAACGCTCTCATGATATACAATCATATATAAAATCCTAATTGTCACTTGTATATCCTTAGTATACAGACTCGTCTAAAGGCTTAAAAGTAACTCATGGGATATTCCACTGTACACCACTCGAAAGCATAGCATAACTCTGAGTATATAGATATATCCCTCATAGCGGCGGAGATCTTAGCATGTCACATCGTATACGAGGATTGAATATTTCGCGGATAGGTACACTGCCTTTCAGTAATAAAACTCGTCGTCTTCATAATCTGCCTTGCTCACAACATTTTCTCAAACCCCATTAACTATCAAAGCAATTCCTTTAAACAATAGTGCTTGTCAAAATGAACAGTTTGAAAATCGATCGTTTCCTCTTCACTCTTTTTAATTTTTTTTTTAATTATGTGCCATACTTATTAAACTTCAGGATAGAAGCTCCCGCCATTCATACCTCAATTTTAAGCTCGTTATGGCACCAGGGGGTATTGTAAGTTTTTAAAAAGGAGTAATTTTGGGATCTTACTTTCGTGCTCTGTGGACACGAAATCCCCCGGTCTTCAAATTTACACTGACGGAGGAAGCATTCTTCATTAACCCAGTGACGTCACTGAGGTCGTTAAAGTCTCTTCTCAGTGCCCAGTCAGGCGGATAAAAAGATTAAAAACTCATTGCCCAAGAGTTCTGACAATTTGAATTTATCGAATAATGCCATAATTTATATGATAATTTTGTTCAACGAACACTTTAACTGTAATTGGTGCCTTGGATTTCACCTGCTTTTTCATCCTATTAGTTACTTGTAAAATATATTAAATGAGTAAAATACACGACAAATTAGCATTTCACGGCAATCTTTTTCACAATTTATTTCCACGATTAGTCTTTCACTAACGCCGTGTTTCAGTCTAAGGTGCTAAATTAAAATACATAAACTATTGAGCTGTTGTTAGATATTTAGTTACTGTTTTTTTTATGTAACTTGCTATGATTGCCATCGTGCTGTTCAATTTTTTTGCTTGTTTGGCTTTTTAATCCTCTCCTTTCCTTTCCAGTGAAATGGGAGAAAACTTCTGCTCATTTTACTAAATAGGGTTTTGGGCGGAATTTCTTTTAATTAAGTACGTATGTTAAAAGCAAAAGGTATTTTTGCAGGCATTGAAATATGGCATTTTCTTTGTACATTTTTGTTACAATACTAAAAAATCTTCAAACTGAGCAGATGGGATCGAAATTCTACTTTTTTTTATATTTTAAATTTCAGGTTATCTATTACTGAGCGAATGAAAATTAATTTCCGCAGCAAAACCGAAACTCACTACTCGTGGACCAAAGTATAACAGGATTTATCATGTGTTTTATGTAATACGCGAAAAGCGAAATCACGTCCGCATAAAAATAAAACATGTTTGTCCACATTACGGTATCTCCTTCAAATTCCCTTATGAGCATTAAAACGCCTCGAGGAATGGAACAGATTTGAAAAACAGCAACAAGCGAAACCAAAACTAAAACCAATCGAATCTTTTTCTTGCAACGCTGAAATGCGTCTTTGTTAACGGTGTTTTTCCTCGAGAGGTTCAACTCTCGTCTAGCAAAAACGAACACGTTAATATAGCACCAAGACTGAAAAATTAACGGAAGTGCGATGAACACGAGCACAAGGTAAAACTCATAAACACGACGGACAGCCATCGATGGGAACAGCGGAACACAGTAAAATTTCCCATCAACGCCTTGCACGAGATCGAGCATAATAGCTTGAGGCAAGGCTGCTAAGATGTAGCAAGCGAACCAGATGGCGGCAACAACCACTCTTGCTGTCTTCACGCTCATTCGTCCCTTGAACGGCTGTACAATTGCACGGTATCTTTCCAGCGCGATTGCCGTGTGAGTCATGACAGAGACGCTGACGAACAGCTCTGGGATGGACACAAGGGAATTGCACAAGAATCTACCAAAGGGCCAGCCGATGTAGTTCTCTATGATGCGCTGGGGAGCGGCAATCATCGCCATTCCTAGGTCCGCTATGGCAATGCTGAGAACGAGGGAGTAACAAGGAGTTCTGAGTTGCTGACGGGCGATAATCGCGGTCACAATTAGCAGGTTCCCTGGAAAACCAGTCGCTATCACGAACGCGAAAAGGACTGTGGTGATTGTCGCCGGTTGATATGTGTCATTCGTGGAGGAAGATGAACGATTATTGTACAAAGACATGTTTGTATCCATCGCACTCAGCCTCCCGTACTTCAGAACCTGAGAGCGGCGAGTTACAGTTTGCTGGCAACTTTCTTGAGACTGTCACAGTTCACCAGCAAAGAGAATATTATTTAAGACATTCCGTGAACCTATCAACAAAAGATTGAAAAGAAAGCGCCTAATTTAGATTCAATTTTAACCACGTACTTGAACATTTTTCCGATAACCAACTTCCGAATCTTGGCGGTGAAAAGTTTCTTTTCTCGCGCCGCCTTCTAAACTATCTTGAATTTGATATCGGGTAAAAAGATTTTGTGCGCACCTTGAGTAGCTAAGTTTCGAAGAAATGCAGTGATGATACACCGGCAAGGATTGACTCTAAACAATAAATCTATTAGGACATACGTACAGAATAGCTTACTGAGCAATGCAATTACGCAGTTGAAGCTTTGTTGTTATTTTGCCTAAAAGCTTTTTCGTTGGACCTCCTTTGTTTTTCCAGCGTTGTATTGTTTATTGGATAATCCCGTTGGAGGACTTCAATTTGCTCATACACAAGAAACAGACTCATTAACCTATCGCCGTCTCGAAAGTCTTCAATAAATGTTTATTCAAATCTGTCAGGTTTAAAAATTGTACAACGTTATCAGTGGCTCGTACTGTGACTAATCAGCTATAATCGCTACAGTCCCGGAAGCCCATAAACAATTCCATGTCCGGCATAGCAACAATTCTCAAAAACAAGATTGGTCGTATTCACACTAGTAGAGAACGAGACACTCATCTGGACGAGTAACCGAATTCGTGACGCAAAACCCGTCTAACGTCATATTAGTATTGGTCAGGAAACAATAAGGAGCCATTTTGTTGTTGCTTGGCTGTCCTAGTTCCAGTCCTTTCGGGGCTGTTTTATTAAATTGTTTCCCAAAAATTGACCAGAAAACCGTCTGTAATAAATTTGGATTCTTGACGGATTTCCGTGTGTTTCTCGTTTAGCACATAAGGAAGCGAAACTTTTCGATTAGTCTGCCAAATTTGGACGAGTTTTCCGGCGTCAAAAATTCATCCCGTAATTCAGCCATTATCAAATTTAATCACGATTCATAAACAGTATTCAGTGCATTTACGCGTTAAAAATTCCCATGAAATAGTATGACTTACACGATATCAGACTAAAGAAATTAAAAAGTTTTTTTCTACTTGTCAGTGATGAGTTTGTTTGAAATATACACATCCGTTCCGAAAGTACAATTGCGCAGCGCTGGAAGCAAAACTAGAAAACCTTGTTACAAAGATTGACCGCAATAACCTTTGTTTTCTGTTACGGTAAGGTACACTGATTGAATTTATGTTGATTGTCTCCCTTTGGTTGAAGTTTCAGAAATAAATAAACAGATAAGTAAATTACATAGTTCCGTCGTATACATTAAGTCAGAATAAACATTTTATCAACAGTGCATTACATGACAGTTAATATAAGTCGGCACTATTTACGGAGCAAATCGAACATTTGCGCTTGGGTAAAAAAAGGCTTGTAAACCAAAATAGATTTTGTTGCGAGTTTGACTAAATGGTTTTAAGAAATAACATGTCTTTGTGAAAGTGTAATGTTGAATGTTCCTATGTAATAATGTTTAATCCTTGGAACTTGAGATAGTAAGATTTAAAAATTAAGAAAAGATATTGGAGAGAATCGGCTTTTTTTTCAAATCGTTGTCATGTATGTAAATGTACATTTCATGTATGTTGTGATCGTGAACGAAATTTTATTATCTCAGCAAGTGTGCCATTATCGAGTCAGAAAGTTTGAGCAACAGGAAATTGTACACGGAATAAACAATCGAAAAAAAAAGTAATAAAACGATAAAAATGGCTTTGGTTTGACGTTTTGCATAATCTAAAATCTCACGGGGACTCTGTAGAGAATAGGGAATAGGGAACTTAAGCATTGGCGACAGCGACGCCATGGAAGACGCCTAGTAAAAATTGAATTTAAATTTACTCTCGAATTTCGTAGGTAACTAAACCCGTTCAGAGCGCAAATCTGTCTAAAAACCTGCTCAAAACTAAAAATGTAATGCCAGCGATCAATTCTATAAGGAATCCAAAATATTTACCGTCATCGCGTACGTTCTCCAAAATACGCAAAACCTGGTCATTTCACGTTGTTGTTTGGCAGAGAACGGCAACGAAATGTACAAAGATTTATAACGCACGTGCACAGCTATTGTTCTGCTCATTAAACCTTTTGTTTTGCGACGTTCCCGTTGCCGTTGCCGTCGTGGTTTGCTTAAGTTCCCAAGTTTAAGAAGCTACTACGGCGACGCCGAAGACAACGTCGATTGAAAAATGAATTTATATTTTACCTAAGAATTCCGGGATACTTTTAAGTCATTTACTTTGTTAATCACTGTCAAAGCTATCACGAAACTGAATTTGGGACACCGCAATGAATTTGAAATAGAATTTCAAAAAATTAGCCGTCGTAGTTCACGTTCTTCAGACAACGCAGAATTGGTTCACGTTGTTGTTTTACAGAGGACGGCAAAGAAATGTACAAAGATTTATAACGCACGTACACAGTCATTGTTTTGCTCATTAAAACTTTTGTTTAGCGGCGTTCCCGTTGCCGTTGCCGTCTTGGTTTTCTTAAACTCCCTAATATAATCGAACACAAGTCAAGTACTTCCTATCAGATGTTAAATCTAAGAGTCGCCACGTTAGCATTTCGCCATATTTAACGCTCGCAAAACTGAATCATCAGATAGCCAGCACGGTAATTTTAATTTGCACAGGTAAAAATCCCCCGAGTGGAGAAACTAGTTAATAGAATATTGTAAATCCGCGAATCTGAGCGGAACTGGCTGAAATCATGTTTGACTAGTCGACGATTTGCAGCACTCGGTTTAGCGCATGTTAGTCGTAGCAATATAAACTGATACAAACAACACACTTTTGAAAACCCAGTAGCTACCTTTTCAATGTATCAACGTGTATAGTGGCCTAGTTATATATCCGTTCAGTGACCGCTTAATATGCGGTTTCACGGTTCTGTTTGAGGTGGTAAAATCGTGGGCCCCACCAATCGACTAATAGTTCGTTTGTAGCCGGCTACAATTTGCTTATTTGCTAGTCAAACTGCAGGAAGATGAGAAGCCCTGGGAATGAGGTTGCATGCCACTGAGTGCGTTACTAGTTATAACTATTCCCGAACCCAGCCTCACTCTGTTTTCCACTTGGCCGTGGGAAATCTGGGGTATAGGTTACTAGTTTACTTGGCATATTTCATTGGCATTCACTGGAAGGGATAGACGAAGAGGCCCTTCTTCCTTCTGTGACATTACGTGACATTTTATGTAAAGTAACAATGATTGAGACCACTTAAGCAAAGTACGCTATATACGGTGAAACAAAACGTCTCCGGCTTGCTTGCGGTCAGCTTTCATTTTGTGGTTTGGGCAACACTGTATTACATAAAATCCGAAAGCCAGTAGCTGGCGCTTCGATATGGTGTAGTGGATCTGTGAGTTTTTCCTAAATCGTATTTCACGGGTTCGACTCCCGGTATGCTCTTTCTTCTTTCGCTTAGAAATCCCTGGATGGGCTTTTAAACGGAGGGGCTTATATCCCGGAGGGCCTACAAGCTGAATAAAAAATGCACAATTACTCGGAAATAGATGGCAGAAAAAAAATTGGTTCTTAGATGGTATTTCTCACCATGATTTTGACACTAATTTTATGCTTTTTTCAGCATGTCCAATCATTTATTAATTTCATTGTACAACCGTTTCTGTTAACTTCTATTCCTTTGTGTGTATGTTTTGTTCGATCGTCAAGTGTGATGTGAATTGTAAACAGCATAAGCTCAATAGATGAGCTCTTTTAGCTCTTAGAGCAAATGTTGTAATAAATATTATTTAAATAGAAAAAATTATTGGGGAAATTACTGAAAACTTTAATTTGTGTGGCGGATGAAGTTTTTACTGGCAGTATCACGAAACGTCGGGGAAATCGGCTTCGGCCGAGACATTTCCGTTTTCGGTTGAATTGTCTTCGAACTGATCCTTATACTTCCGGTATAAAAATCTCAGGCTTTTTAGTTGGAAAAAGTTAGCTGGTGTCTTGATGTTGGCTGACCAAAATTGCAAAGCTGCATTCCAATTGTCTTATTAACTCCTGGTTGAAAGTTTTGTCCGTACGTAATGAAAAACATGATTACCACTCGATAAAATATTATACTGGGCGTGAGTGTGCGCATGGCTAGTCCACCATAAATTATAGTTGATGTAGAATCATGCAATGGTTGGTGCTCCGTTGGATCGTGTTTTTTCGTGACATCTTTCAACTTACATGTTCATACCTTTGACAATGTTGAGAATGACGCAACAGACTGACGTAATTCATTGACGCAAAAGTTATTGTTTTTTTTAGTTAGATCACTGTGTATCGTGCCTGTTAACACGGTGCAATTTTGCCGCAGTCTTGCCCAAATTACCCAACAAAGTTCCCTCGGTGGTTAACATTGCATAGCTTCGTGAAGCGGCCTCCATTTCAGTTTCCAGGAATATTTTTCTCTTATTTCTAGCTCGGCTAAACATTGCATTATTTTTTTCTATAGAAAGTTCACCTTTGTAAGGATCTCGGTTAGAGAGCTCACGGGATATTAAAAAGTAAACTGAAAGAGTTCATCCTTTTTATTCTGAAGATTGCTTTAAAGAGGAATACTACAAAAAGAAATAATAACCGGATGCACATTCTTAAGATGCCAGGGACCGCAATAAGAAGGGAACAAATTGATAGCACAAAACCATAGCAGAGCTCCATAGGATATGCAGTAAGCCCCTCGAACTCCGAAGCATTGATTGCCCCATACAGGTGCGTGCGCACGAACGTACGTGCATGATTGCACTAGCAAAAGGCACGCGCCTATTGCACAAATCACGAACTTAAACATCTTCAAGGACTTATATGAAAGCAAAAATGACACACAACGTTTCCCCCTCGAATTTTGGTGCAATTCTTGTGAGGATTTGAAAAGCCATTATGCCATCTGAATGGTCGGTGAAAATCAAAACTTTCTCCTTTGTTTGAATGATTGTTTTAAAAATGCACACCGAGGAACCTACTGAAGGCAAATCACCTTTACATGTAAAATTTGGAACATCCTTACGCTTTTGAATGGATTTCTTGGATAAATCATGAACGAGCCGTGAATTAGTTGATCGCACTTGACCATGTTCCAATTCCTTTTTTCGTTATTGTATATATGAATTTTGGCCTTTCATCGTGCGACCTGTTGCTAGAAATATATATTTTCTTCTTGATTTCAAACTGATTTCCGCTTACTACTTCTAGTATGTTGTGAAATAATTCATATTTGAACTGCGGTTGTAGATGAAAGTTCTAATTTAAGCAACTGGAAAGAAGAAGCCTTAAAAATCATTTGAAGTGCGGTACATCTGCAACCGCAGTTCAAATATGAATTATTTCATATATACTTCACATTATTTCACTCCTACGTAGCCTCACGGGAAGATACGAACACAAATGATTGCTCGGACATCGCTCCCAGTGTGTGGCTTCATAGCTCAGTTGGTAGAGCATCACATCGGTATTCGCGGAGGTCACGGGATCAAACCCGGTTGAAGCCCTGATTTTTCAGGCTTCTTCTTCCAATTGCTTCAACTGGAAAATTTACTGCGATGATCATTCTTCACTTTCATCCTTGCTTCTTGTATACTTGCTTTTTCCCTTTTTTTACCTCTCCTTTTTGAATTTTTTGTTACTAGAAGTTACTACGAGGAAATGCTATTACCAAGTCCAGTAAAGGATACTAAAAATAACTGATATATTGTAGAGCTCTCCTTTCTGCTGTACAGTCTGCATTAATCATGCCTTATGTACAATGGTTTTGCCGCAGCCATTGAAAAGTAGAATTTCTCATTTAGAAGGAAGCGCTGGACAAGAACCAGCTAACTGCGCTGATAGACATCTAATCAATTCACATATTAAAGTTTACGGGATATTAAAAAATAAGAGTTAATCTTTTTCATTCCGAATATTTAAGTAAAAAATCAGCCTGATCTGCCATCGTAATCATTGAAAACCGAGTTTATGTTTATTGCGGATGACAACAGCACACAAAAATTAATTAAAAATCTCCTTGCAATATCCTTTAAGCAACCAGTGTGGCCGCTGAAAGGATATTAAGAAGCACATTAAACAATTGGGGAAGAATAGAAACTGATGATCTGTTTCTCGAAGGAAATATGTGTCGTGATGATATTACTAGCTTCGATGATATTGATATCTCTTAAGTTGTTAAATCATTCTGTAAAATATTAACCATTAACATAAGTGATGTTTGGTTAGTAAAGGAGAAGTTGTCTTAAATAATAAAACATGATTAGAATACAGAACGTGTTAATCGCACAGGGGTGGAGTTAGTCTTTTCACAATTGTTTGGTCCACCTGACGCACCTAAAACATTGAATAAGTCGCAATTTGCGATTGGCATAGTTCCCTTGTGTTCAGTGAAAGCCGCCCACTCGTCATTTCCTAGTCCATTGCCGTAAATGATAAAGACGTCGAATGTTAATGCGTCATTGAACCAATGAAAAGCAAAATTCCGGAGGAAATACAGTGACGTAGAAGCCAAAAGGTTTTCTTTGTAACGAAACACGAAATATCATGTTTGCGGCATGTATTCATTTCAGAAACAAACCAGGTACACTTGTTCGATGATAGATCACTAAGTGTTTGCGCAGGAAGGCAGGCCGTAAAAACCGTCCTCTAAGGTAGGATTATACTTTCTGTCATAAGGAAAGAAACAAACACAAGATCGAAAAGAAAGAAAACCAAACAGTATAAAATTTTTATTTATAGAATTACGCCCCCCAAAAAGAAAAAAAAAACGTTCTCTGATGGGCTGTCGCAATTAAAATTTCTTTACAAGTTTCGGAAATAAAACGTCCTTCAGAAACTAGTTACCAAAGTCTGCCTTGAACTTCGCACTGTCATTTTTTTTTCGTTAAATCTTCGTCAAAATTGCCAACACTCTCACGACGGCACCGTGCTTTGCACAAAGATAACGCACTTTGAAGTTTTGTTCCGGCCGTACTCCGAAGGCTTGGTTCGTCAATGATAAAAGCAACAGTTTTACACTTGTATATTTCCCAGTTTTCAGTCAGTTTCATTAAAAATGGAAAACTGCGCGTTATAAGCAAAGAGAGCCAAAGACATTAAAGCCATGAGGTAGTTTACTTCTGTACAGTTTGTGGTCTGCCCGATGGTTCACCACAGCGCAACATGAAAATACCTTTTTGAATACTAATTGATGTAATTTTAATCTCCAAATATTATTTACTAATAACTTTGTTATGACAGATTCAAAATATGGGCTGAAGTGTTATTCGCTCCTAATTCATACTCCTCTCGTATTCTGTTAAGTGTCGATAATTTTTGTTCGCGAGCAAACAAAATTCGTGTGTTATCGATCATGAATACAACTGAATAAATTCATTCATTGGATCCGTTTGTTTGGTTATTTCAAACGTGAAGTAATTTAGACTCACCCGGCTTATCTTTCAAAGAACAGTGATATCTTTAGACTTTTTCTGAAAAAAAGCTATATCTTACTTTTCAATATTTTATGTCGGGTTTTATATGCTCTTTTGAGGATCGTGTTGACAGGCCTCAAAACTTGGGTTAACGTCCTGGTTTCACAAATTAATTCTTGCGGTAAAAGTATCTCCCACTGATGCATGTAAAACGTCTGCTTTGCCCCGGGGGTACTCAATATATTCCTGGGTGGGGAGGTGCGGCCTGGCCCCTCATACCCTGACCCTGTTTAAGACAAATATCGCTGATTTTCCTACCCTGTTTAAGACAGAATTCCGATTTTTGATACCCTGTTTAAGACATAGATTAAAAGTTGCAGTTACAAATTGTGTGGCTTTCTTGTTGTGTAATCAATGGAAATTTAATAATGTGCGTGGTATCAATGCCAAAGTAAACGGAAGTCAATAATAATTTACGAGAGCTTGTAAAAATTTTGCCCTTTATCATCCAAGAAAAGATATCCCATTTAAGACAAAAATTGATAAACCGATACCCTGATTAAGACAAAAAATGACAAACTCGATACCCTGTTTAAGACAAAAATCCCGAAAAACATACCCTGGCTGGCCGCACGTCCCCATTAAGCTCTTATAAGGGAGTACCCCACTCCCCCCCCCCCCCCCCCCCGGGCTGCTTTGCAGGGTTGCCGTTAAATTGACAAGATTGCTATCCACGAAATCATGGAAATAAACTCTTTTTTAAACTGATCTAAGACTCTCACAACGTGAGTTTCAAATTCAAAGTTATATTTTGAACAATCGATCAGTACTTTAGGGCGAAAACTGATACCAGCCATTCTGTTCATTTTTTTTCCTTGCAGAATTCTCACGTAAACACACACTTACCGGTTCTTGAATAAGTAATGAGCCGAAGTTGTCAACTTGAAGAAAGCGAGCTAATCGACTGAATAATAAATGGAAGTCTCCGGTTTAAACAATCTCAGCAGCAATATTTTGATTTCAAATCGAACCATGTCACCTCAACGCAATGACAGCGAGCAAGAAGCGAACCAAGACGAACTACTCGACCCACTCTCCTACAAAATTATGGTCATTGCATTTTTCACTGTGATCTTCGCGTTCGGTTTCGTCGGGAACGTGTCGGTGCTGGGATCAATTTTAAAGTGGAAGCGACTAAGAAATCCTTGCGGTCTCTTGATTGCAAACATTGCCGCAGCGGATCTGGGAGTCGCCATTATCGCTGCACCTTTGAGAATTGCTGATCTGTACCTACGAGGTTGGCCCTTTGGAGAAGCTCTCTGCCGAATCATTCTTCCACTCCAAGATGTAATGGTTTGTGTTTCGGTGATTACGCATTCGACCATTGCATTTGAACGCTACAGAGCCACTGTCACACCCTTCAAGACGCGGCTGTCATCTTCGAAGATAAAATACGTTAACTTAGGAATTTGGCTGTTCTGTTATGTTTTCTCTGGTCTTCCATTAGCTATTCCACTGAAGGTACGGCTCTTCGAAGATACACCATACTGCTTTCCCGAATGGTCAGATCTTTATCGCAGAGTTTACGAAATCTACTTGGTTGTCGTCTTCATTGTGGTTCAGCTCATAATCCAGAGCTATGCCTATGTTAGTATCATATACACACTCAAATCAAAAAGTGACATACTTGTCGAGGTGGCGGAAGAAACGGTGAAAAGCTTGACTCCAGGAAAGGCAGAGAGGTCGTTTAGCTCGCGTGCTTCGTGCGCGGGAAACTTACGTGTGGCGTGCGTGGCGCGCGTAAAACGAAAACAAAAGCTCGTGAAGATGCTTCTTGTTTTGGTTATAGCGTTTCAAATCTGTCATCTTCCGCGAGGAGTTACGATGCTATATCGCGAGTTTGCTAACCCTTTATTAATCAATACAACGTTTAAATATATAGATCTCGTAGCATTGGCTCTTTATTATCTCAAACATGTTATAAACCCCTTCATATTGTTCACAATGAGTGCAGACTTTAGAAGTGGAATCGTGACTGTTTGTGCGGCGTGTTCTAAAGGAGAAGAAAGTATGCTTGAATCAGAAACTCAAAAGTGTAACATAAAGCGGGCTGAAGAGCCGCGAGAAGAACTGGACGAAAAAGAAGTAGAAATATGGGAACAACGAGTTTAAAGTGTCCTTTCTGTTGCAAACTTACTGAGCGAGAATAAACATAAAAAAAGAAAGAAAAAGAACACGCACTTGCATGTAATCAGAAGTGTTTACTGTAATTAACGTATATTAAGCTTTGTACAAAAAGAAACTAATGAAAATTAATTTAAAAGCGTCATGAATATTAATTTATGAAACAAAGCTTTCGCCTTGGCAATAAATAATTCACTGTTTCGGTGAAAGTTTGATTTGCGTGAATTATGGCTTAATTTGAATCAATTTGTTACCTGTACGCGGTAAACCGCCTCCTCGCGGGTCGGGTGTTTAAAATTAGTGAATAACTGGTACTAAAATAGACATTTTTGTTTGAATTCAGATTCTTCAAGAGCGTTATTCTAATGGTTAGTAACATGACAAGGTTTCTTGTCCTGTAAAACACTCCCCTTTGGGCTGGAGAAAAAACGAATTTTCTCGAGGTTTGACCGAAGTTTATGTCTCATACTTTCCAAAGATACATTCTTAGCTAAAGTGTATATAGATGGGGGCTAATGGTTTCATGGTAAACTGGTAAAATTGCTCTTTGTTCGCGGATGAACTAACTGCAGGCCGGCCTAGGATATCGAGTCGGACTTCGAGTCGGACTTCGAGTCGGGTGGACTATTTTCTACATGTGAACAAGGTCTGTGTTATTATGATTTTCATGTAATTTGCAAACGTATATATACGCGTTCCACTGATACAGCACAAGCACGAAGTATTAATCTGTTCGCAAACAAACCGGAGCGAAAGCTAACCGAAAGCTGAATCGGGTGAAGGCTACCCAACATCGGTCCTCGGTTCAAAATCTAGAAACAAGATTCTGATCTGGAAATGTGACTTGAAATCCTGATTCGATACACTAACTCGTATTGCAACTCGAAATACAAGTCAAGTCCTGTTTGATATGGTCTAACATTAAATTGGCTTGGTGACTAGTTCTGGGTATTAAAGAACGTTTGCAACACCTCCGCCCATTTGAACGCCTAGCATTGTCCTCTGGGGCACTTCTCAGTTTTCAAAGAACGGTGCTTGTACTAAGAAAGTTCATACGTGCAGATTTCAAAATTAATTCACATCCGTGACTGATATGAACAGAATGGATGTACTAAATGATATCAGGCTTCCTCGATAATCTGTCCAGTTGGGTTTTCATGCGGATCTGTGCAGTCAAGGGGATATGCTCAGTGGAGTTTACAGCTTTGCTTCTCTGTTTTTTATTTGATATATTTTGTCTTGAAACCTCTTAAAAATTCCTCAGGGTTTACAGCAAGTACACTCAGTGACAGTGCATGTCTGATCTATCATAGGCAGCGTCCACAATTAGGAGCTTTATTTCTACGGTTAGACCTTCCGTCCACACTAATCTGTCACGAAAATGAAGGTTTTTGAAAACGATCTCTGTTTCTTCGTATTTTCTCCTGCCCTGCTGGTTTCACCGACAACTTCGCTGGAAGTATGCTAATTTGCGCTGGAAAAAGAACCTCGTCCCAGAATGAATTTGTTTGGAAATCGGCACCTCATTTCGGCCTTCCAAATGCAGTAAACTGTCGGACATAAACATGTTTTCAAGAAATCTCGATCTGTACTGTTCTACACCTAGTTTAATCCCGAAAAAATTGTAATGGTTCACTGAGCAGGCTGGACTAAACTGGACCGGCATTGAACAGAATAAAATTAATATGAACAAGGGAGAAAGGAAGCAAGCACCATTGAATCCAAATAAGAAAACACTTGTACATGATCTGAACAGTGCTAAAACGAATCATTTCAGTGGGAATTCCCTGATACATCAAATGTTTGTCTAAGAATACCAACGAAATAAAACATATTTCGTACGATGTATGAGAACACAATCAATCTCTGTTTTAATTTATTTTGTCTGCTTGATAAGACGCAACTTATCACAGTTAACAAATTAGTTATTAATGTGATGGCGGTTTTAGTTTGATTCCAATGCGGTGAGGGGAAATTAATCAATTTGTTATCTGTTGGATGAAAACCACCTCAAAGCGAGAGCGATTTGTTCTAAAAAAACATACTGGTATTAAAAATACATATCTTTAATTTGGTCCGCATTTTTAAAATTATCTTAAAATAAGCGGTTTAATTTCATTAAACGAATTAATAACTTGTTCCGTTCGCTTGCTTTGAGTATTTCTTTTTTTAGCTGTACTTTCTTACCATTAACATTATTATATATGTTTAATCAGTGGACAGGTGCCCATTGCATGTGGCAGCTTCTACCCCACTGGGTTTGGTTAAAGAGAAATTAACTATGAATTAATTTTTAGAAGATTAATTATTCCCGAAGGACCTCTTTAAGATCGAGAGCCCGGAACGAGGGCAGCCAGAGACAAATCAAAGTGGCTTTAAGCCACTGAACTTGGAAATTGGATCGTCTGTAAACAGTGACAATTTTGACGCCACTCCTTGAGGTTTTAATCCGTAGTTAAAGCCCACTGGCATTGCTAAGAAATAATGCAACGGGCAACGGTTAAAGAATACTCTAGGAGACGTGAAACCGTTAAAAACACTTATAAAATTACAGGTGATCCTCGTCCGAGACAATTATAAAGAAAATAACGCTTCTTGTCCGATCACCAAAGCAAGTAATAATTCTCATTTTCATTCCTACTTTTTGTCGTTCAATATCAGTGATTTTTTCTTTCTTTGTCCTTGTTACATGTAAAGAGATCTTCAAAATAAAAAAAAAATGTATCCGACGTAGAGTCATAATATTAATGTCACAAAGACAGCAATGCGTCCCGTCCGCTCAACAAAGTTAAGCCCTGTTCTGCGGAGTTCAGGGTTCGTACTTAGCAGGGTGAACACAATTAATAAGAATACCCTCTGCTGTAATTGTTTCTTTTTTTCCTTTTCCTTTTCTTTCCTTTGCAAGGCAGTATTAGTGATTACAGAATCCAAGCCTTGTGTAATGTCTTTTCTTCTGTTTATCAACTATTTGTTTGTATTGTTTCGCCATGCCCGTATTTTATATGTGTATTTACTTATACAATAGCGAAACACGTCGCTCGAACTCTCCTCAATTCTCACGTCTGTTGATCGTCTAAGACTTAAAAATCGCGGCTTCAATCATTGGAAAATTCATACAGCTCATCAATTTTGTGATTAATTTTCAATATTTTGTCTTTCGGAAATCGAGTACGGTTAAATCTGTATAAGCGGATACCTTCGAGAAATGAGCAAGAACTGATCAACTCATTCTGGGTAAGCCTGATTTATCAGTTCCTCTGTTAGGCCATGCCTGATCCGAGTGATGTTGGACTCATCTGTTTACTGCAAAGAAACACAAAATCCGTCTGATTTGGATTTAAGAATTCGGTTTTGGATTTTTTTTTAAAGAAACACACTAGGTAGACACGGTACAACAATCTCGTCTACAGGAAGTTTTGTGAAGTGATTACTGAATAAAGTATTAGTGGTTAGTATCCGTCGGAGAGGGATTGTGGAAGCATTATGTATTGTTTCCTTCTCATTTCAATTACATACAACCCGCCATCTTGGAAAACAAAATCCAGAACAGTCCGGGTATGACGCAACTTCGTTCCCAGGGTCTCTCAAGTTGGGTACGATGAAGATCCTACTCGAGTCAATACTCGAGTCAATACTCTTCGTGAGATAACCTTGGATCAACCTCTGTAGAGGGCTCTAAAGGAGATCAAGGAGAATAGCAAACGCGGACGGAATTCCGGCCATACAGTGCCTTTTATGTCTCGACGGCGTGAAACAACAGCCGCAAACATGGCAAAATTTGTCAGTGGTTGCGAGCAACAAATGTTTCCGGAGACAAGATTTACTGACAAAAATTCACCAAAGATTACTGATTGCATTCTCCCAGCAACAACTGATGACACTAAAAACACTACAAATTAGGTCTTCCTTCGTCCTGTACCGGATCAAAGCAAACTCTTCGTTGGACGATGAATGAGTACAAATGCTTGGCATTTTCAATCAGTCACCAACCTTCCCCATCCTTCCCTTCTTGGGAAACCGCAAAAAACCTTTAGGAAGATACACGATTCCACCGCCTTAGAATATAATGATTATTATAATCTCTCAGCAATTCACAAATGATCAAAAACCGGATCGGGTGAAAATATATACTGCAAAAATACTAAATAGCATCGCTTATGGCAAATGCATCATACTCGCAAGGTTTTGGCCAAGAAAGTCTACAAGTTTCAATTTACAAAGGGCGTTGCCTCTACGTTAGTAAATAAAACAAAAAGAAAAGTAAACTATCCTATAAATAGTAGCAAAAGGCCTTCGGCCGTTCATTGCAAATGGCAGATGCATGGCTGGCCTAACTAGTCAGTTATAAACAAGTCTTCGGTGGTTATAGGAGTCTTTACTGTGGCTCAGTTGGGGTCAAAATGTATTTACAAAATGTAAAGAATGCAAAGCACGGATTTCGTCGATTTCGTCAAAGACTTTGTATTATTGGCTAAGAGCAGGCAAATTTATCTTTAATTTTTACTCGGGCTTTCCAAAGGAAACGACCGAGTAGAAATTTCGGCTTTTTTTTCGTTCAGCCACAGTTTGCAAGTCTTTAACACGCATGCGCGACGATTTGACTCTGATGCGGCCTATGGCATGGTGTAATGGCGGACGAAGAAAAGTTTATGCAGTGGAAGATCAGCACAAATACTGTATATAATATGCTCAAAATGCATACCAAATATTCACACAGCGTTCGCAGTAGACCCACACTAAAAGATGAAGGCTTTCGGAACGGGTTGGTCCGCAAAACTTACGAGAGATCTCTTTATGAGCGATTTTTATGACTGAGTGAACCAAGCTTTCATCGAGAAACGTGCTATATCAACTGAGCTATCTAATGTTAATCGAGAGAAGCATAAACTAAAATCTCATCGTGTATGTAGACGCGATCGTGAATCAAGCAGAATACCAATACGTAGTTTGAAAAGTCTAAGGCACACCCGGAGGAGACAAAAGCAAAAAGGTTAGACATTGTCTATGCACGTGTTCTTTCGTGTATACGATTGTACTGTTATGTAAATGCTAAAAATATATTTAGGAAAACGAAGTTTAACCTCGCCTATTGATCAAATATTGTTCGTATGAATTCTTTTTGAAAGCGTGGAGCTCATTCTTTTTGCCGGTGTTTGTACATGTTCCGAAATAAATATTCAGTCACTGGCGTGTAACTTAACACTCCGGAAAGTACTTCCCAAGTAGACTCTGTGACCCCCCCTTCCGCGGTATGATAGGTTTGCTTCCGATAAGCACTCTATTTTGCTTCACACTGTATACAAAAACAGTTACAAGATAAAACCATTATTACAAAAAAGCCTTACCGAAGTACGTACGTGCAACAAAAACAATCTTTATCTCCAACTCAAAGCCCGAGTGAACGCAAATATGCGTCTAGTTAAAATTTGCATTGCAGTGCACACGTTCCCAATTTTTCCACAATTACAATTGCGGTATCTGCAAAATTCATTCACAGGGGTCCGCTTCATATGATATGATTCATATGTAGACATGGTTTGAAAAGCCGCTTGGGGCTGGAACCAAAGTAAGCAATGCGCACACGAATTATCTGCGTTGCTTTTTTTCAAACATTCACTTCACGGTAATTTTAATTCTCTTCCTGAAAATTAACATGGTACCTTTGAAAACACATTATAAAGTCCTCGAGATCGAGACTGATTTAAACTGGGTCTCTCAAATTAACGGAATTTTATCATTGAATAATTTTTTTTTTTTTTGATGACAACGATATTACCCGGCTGGCAGTTGAAAAGGCAGCAAAAAGGAAAAAAAAACACAGACAGATATATTGAAAAAAAAAACTGCTTTGCGCGCTGAAAGCTCGAGAGCAGGAAAATCATCTGCATGTTTTCAGTTTGTATGCTGGAAAAGATTTTAATTTAACCCTCTTCATATCAATTTAGGCTAACAGCACGAGCTGACGACCCACACTGATATTTTGTTTGCGGATTGCATTTCAAAGATTGTTGCTCGTGTTTTGATTAATCGGGGAAACAATATTCTCCGGTGTTTTATAATACCTTCCCACGACTAATCATAGAACGGCAATTAACTTTTTTTCGGGGTACCAGAAATAATACCAGAATTCCGTCAGTTTGACAGAGCGATTTTTCATATATTTCCCATAATCAGCTTAAAATATTACAATGTGTGAACAGTGATGCCCACATGATGAAAAGAAAACTTTCTCTGGCGACCAAAAATGTAATTTAATCAGTCGTACATCTGAAATGTCGTTCATATCAGAGATTACAATCATACACTCTAACCTTTCTCTCAGACGTCAAACTATATGACTAATTAACGCTAATGACTGTTCGTTTCTATTCTACACCACATACATAATACCTTATTTACCACAAGTTCATGGCAGTTGAAGAATTCGAAAGTAAAAGGAAATTAAACTCGAACGAAAATATATATATCCGGCCATTTAGATGCTTCTCATTTTTCATGCTAGACGTCAATGTGCAAGGCAAGACGAACCTTAATTATATCCTCAAAATGAAAATGTTGGAATTAAATTAATCCGAGACACTTAAATTTGTCGTTTTTTCATTAAGAGTGACGTGCTAGAGTGAAATGTTGTCGAAATCTATTTGCTGGAAAAAATAGTTGTTTTTTCAGCTGAGTTTTGAGCTCAAACATGAACAATTACAACAACTGCATACTTGACAGTTCTCCCTTAAATGTTAAATGTACATTTACAGGCTAAAAGCTCGAAAAGAACTCATCATCTGTGAGAAGTCAATAATCTTTTTTTAACAAAATGTTCGCTTTAAAATTGTCAATGGCAAAAAATTTGAAGAAAGTTCCAGCGGCGAAAGTCTCTGCTTGTGGCGAACAAAATAATGGGATTCATGACGTGTTTCAAATAAAATAAAATCAATGCGACCAGAAAAACTGACATGAAACTGTTCATGTCCAATTCGCCATGGGCAAATTCGTCGACCATCATCATAACTCCGCGAGGAATATAGCACACTTGAAAAGCAAAAACCAAGATCGTAAGAGTCTTTATAAGTCTCTTGCGCTTTCGGTATTGTATCGCGCGGGATAACTTTCTGTTTAGAGGCAGCGCACATTGTGGCGTTAATCTGGTCTTCAGTGTTTTTAGAATCTTGAAGTAAGCCATGGTTTGGATAAACAGAGGGATAGCGATGAACAAAATCACTAGATACACTTGGTAAATCGGACGATAAAGTTCGAACGGCCACTCCGGCTGACACAAGTCCATACCGTCGGCTGACTGCACCTTCAATATGGGAGCAAGCGGCAACGAAGAAGTTATGTAGCATGCGGGCCATATCGCGAAAATTATCAGCTTGGTATTCCGCAGCGATAAACGTCTTTTTAAGGGCCGCACGATGGCTCGAAACCTCTCGAGAGCGATCGTTGTGTGCGTGACAACCGATACAGTAACGAATAACTCCTGCATTGGATAGAGAACCTCGCATAAGAAGTTTCCAAATGGCCAGCCGACAAACACTTCTATGATCTGCAATGGCGCTACCAAGGACGCCACGGCCAGATCGCTCACCGCAATGTTCACGATCAGAAGGTTGCATGGCGTCCGCATCTCCGGCCAACGGTATACTGTGAAGACTATGATGGAGTTGAGTAACACTCCGAAAAAGATCACTGCTGAAAAAAGGATCGTAAAAGTGATTTGGTAAGCTTGGTCATAAGATTCGAGGTCTCCAGCAGGTTCCGTTGGCGATGACTCCGCAAACGTTGGGCCAGTTGCCGGCGAGGTTGAAAGATTTTGGGCGATGCTGGAAGATGACCACTCTGCCATCGTGTTCCACCAACTGAATTTATCGTCTCAATCCCGTTAAATCCGTAAGTGAATGATGGTCAGTGGGCACAATTAACGGGCAGTGGTACACTTTCACAGAGCAAACTTGATAGGCTGTTTGCTTGTGATGAGCCGCACAGCAGTAAGCTATTCAGTCATTTTCAGTTGACTGTCCTTATCGATATGAGTTCTGTTCTCTTGTTTTCTTTTCATGAACCAATTATAACACAGTCCGTGCGTGTCACGAGTGCACCGGGGGATGACCCACGGGATTTCTTGGAGGGGGATTGTAATTCTCACTTCTGACCCTCCAACGCTCTTTGGTCAGGTAGTATTTCATGTTTTAGTGAATCCAGTAACTTAACGTTTTGTCTTGCTTAGTATATATATGTATATATACCAGCAACAATATACAGGTCTTGTAGGTCGTAATTTCAAACTAAACAGCGAAATCTCGACCCCACTATGACACCCACTCGCCCCCCGGCAAGAGTAAACAGACATGAACATATGGGTGCATATGATTCAAGTTGATAACGTCTTCATCTGCGTCAAAAATATGATTTGGGTATTATTTGAATTTGAACTTAATCTACATTATGCTAGACTCAAACATTTACGTAAAAGAACACATACAATTGATATTGACTTATGACTATAATAGAAATGTTATTCCGCAAAAAAAAAAAAGTTGTGACCTGTTTATTTAATACGCTAGGACTGAATTTCACGAGTCATTGCAACAGCAAATGTGTTCTCCTTCAAAGTCCTAATAAATGGAAACTTTGTCAAACCACGTACAGACGTATAGACGGCAGATTACACAACACCTGGAAAACATTATGAGGGAATTGAAATTATCCATAGAAGATCAGTTTCCCTCTTCCTAAATACAAACAACAAAAAAATCCACGCGGACAGGAGGATCCTCATTGTAGCACTGTGGGGGCGATGAGGGTTTTTGATACAACCGCAGTTATCTAAGGTCAAGAGCCTGCCAGTTTTTGTTTTTGAAAAAAACAGGAGTAACAGATGTTGAGACACAGGGCTTGCAGAGAAATTGCCTGAATGTATAGAAATGGTCGATGCAGAGCATAGCAGGTATAGAATGCCAGTAGATCTGGGTATGAAACATTTCTTTCTTGTTAGCGTTGTTTTCTCAACATCCACTGTCATGTAGCGCATGTTACACGTCGTAAGCTCGGAAATTTCTCTCTCTCTAAGTGACTTGCGTCTCCATTTATCCATTCATGCATTTAGATGTCGCTTGACACCAGCTGTGGTATACTGACCCAAGCTGAATGTTTTTTGTTTATCTCGCGGTAACTTCTTGGAGCATAAAAGGAAAGAGAGACCAGAGGAAATACGGGCCCTTTTAATGGGTGTCTTATCTTCGCAATCTACCTGCGATTTGTTACCTTGCTAATTTTAAGCAAACTAAGTAAGTCTGTTGTCGTTCTTATTTTCTTTGAACCCTCGTGCCATTCCAAGTTAGCTTCGGAGAAGAGTAGGACGCATTTCGCCATTTCAGTCTTAATAACCCAATTCAACAATTAATTATTAATTTGCAGAAATTCCTTCCACCTCTTTTTGGTTGGTAACGTTTGAAGCTATTGTTCATAAAATATCTAAATGAAATACCAATGCAATAATCACATAACTCAGTAGTCACCAGCAGTGTTAAGGATGCTACAACAGCTACCCACAGGGCAGAACTATCGAGAATGAAGAAGATCTGGACGCGATGTTACTTGAGCTAGAACAAATCGAAAGGATGACAATTGAGAGGTAGGGTCAGTGAAATTAATAACCTCATTGAGTGGTCTTCGTCCATTCTTCGGGTACAAAGTCTTACAGGAGGCTGATTCGCCCTTAAAATAGGGAAATAGGCGCCGCTATATAGCTTTTTTGTACCTATCTGTGCTTAATTACGAGATGAAAACCAAAAGTTCGACCAAATGACCAACATAAAGGATTTCCGTGCAAATTTGATCACCTTAAGGGCCCGACATTAATTCAAAATATTTTGACCATTTTATCGATAGGTGACTATCTGCTCAGTCCAAACACTCATTTTTTGTGCCTCAGTGTTTTTGCTCAAACAAAAACAGATCACATGAAACTGCTGAAATAACGCGATCAATAACCTTTTCAAACGTCAACATTACCGAACAGATTCACAGGCTAAGTGCAGCTGCAGTTAGCAGAAGTACACAAAACCATTGTTTTGAAACACTACACACCATATTTATTTACATTCTTTTCAATAAAGTACTTTCACTACAAACCTCGTGTATTTAATTTCATTTTGTGACAAAAGTCCTGTCAGTCTGCAATATCTGGCTACTTTTACTAATTATCAACGTTTGCCGCGAAAATGTCGACTCTAAGGCAGAGGCGGTAGTATTAACTTACATTTACCACTAATTCCAAAGCTTAATTGAATCATGATACATTCAGAAACATTTCCCAATGTAATATGCGATGTTTTCATTGACCTATTTAAGCCCTTGAGCGATATAGCACAAAAACAAAATGGCACATTTCAGCTCTACCAGCTCTACGATTGTCATAAGTTTTTAACAAGGAGCCCCGCTTTGCATAGGCTCGATTTCTGCCGCGCTCTCGTGTCTTTCGAGGGAGGGGCGCGGGCTACTTTCCCGAACAGCGGCTTGCAATCGTGCCTACGCTTTCGGCACTGATCAAGGGAAAGCACAGGTCGCCCAAGCCAGTGTATTAATGTTACGGAACAGTCGAATTATAATGGTTTGAATGCGAAAAACTTATTGATGATCGAGACTACAAATAAATATAATAACGAACAATTCATCAAGTTTAAACAAAGGATGTCATGGCCGTGAAAATTTTTGGATACCTGATCTTGTTAGCATAGATTCTTACTATTTTATTTCTCCGTTTTCTCCTTAGGTTTAGCCTCGATCGAGAAAATATACCAAACACTCAAGACAGGGTTTGACAACATTTCAAACGCCTCAAAGTTCGTCAAAAATACTCTGCCACGCGTCGTATTATCAACTCCCCTCTCGGTGTTTCTCAGTTTGTGTAATTTTTTATTTGACAGTTTGAAATGCTTAGATACTGTC
>JAHPZR010044683.1:20000-23641 GCA_019787425.1 Platygyra sinensis | reverse complement strand
TTTGTGTCCCTTCCATTAGCTTCTGAATTTTGGACCTCCATTTCACTTTATTTCTGAAACACAACATAGTGAAAGGAAGTTGCTATTCGCAATAGTTTGAAGTAATAATGATTGATTAACGTCACTGGAACGCAGTTTACATTACTTACGTTAACAAGCTAACACTAGTGTCGTCAATTGTTAGCCTAAATATATGGATACAACAGGAGCTAAGAGGTGCCCATGTGTTTCTTTTCTGTAGATTTTTTTTGTGCAGCAATAAGAAATGTGTGTGATGATACAGCACGGTTTGACTTCGACGGATCACCCCATCAGTGGAATGGAAGAACCATTAGGAGAAAAATTCAAGGCAATTCTGTTCTCTATATTCTAGAGACTGATCAGGTATGAATGAACTAGGTTCATATATTACATTTCGTAGATAGTAGGCGCGCTATGATTGGATCCATGTACAGGCAATATTTTACGGAAAGGCCTGCTTCTGCATATTTGATTGAAATGCTTCCCTTTCGTGGTTAGACTGACAGATAACAACATTTTATTAACCTGGGTTCATTGTCCATATTGTTAAATAAGGGCTCGATCTAAGGAGTGCGCTGCATGTTCGTACTATAGTGTCGCTAGGCGAACGGAAATCTCGCGAACTATGTCTAGCGGCACAGACCTGGAATTCAATTATAGAGAATTATTTAGTTAAATTTGGACTATTAATCTTGTTTTGAAGTTAAGTAAAAGTCGCGAATGGGTCAAGAGTCTGCCTGCAATTATTTAAGTTGGTCATGGCCCTGGATTTTGAATCCTGAGGTCCCGATCCCGAATTCAACTCCCGAGATTACAGCAGTACTTGATACTATGACAAGCAGTTGATTTATTTTATTTGAACGTATAGATAGAAACGTCTACTAGTGGAATATCTGCAAGTGATGCTGAGTCTTCACAAGGTTTGGACAATTCCTTTGACTGTGATGTATTTAGACGTGCATTTGAGTACTTAAATAATAGGTTTTTAAACAAGGTATAACAAAATAGGACTCCAATGGATCAAAATCCCTTTGAGTATTTAGCACCTTTTTTTTCATTTTACAAATTCTAATGGACATCCAGAATACATATAATATAGCACAGAAGCACGTAGAAAGTCGAAAACTTGGCGGATGGCTCAACCCTACAGTTAAGGTCTGTAATGGTCATAAAATGGAATAAAAATAGAAGAGCATTTGGAATAGAGCGTCAATGAACTCAGGATCATAGTGACGGTGAGGAATGCTACTCAAAACACCCCTCTGTATTAATAATTGCTGCATGTGCTTTCGCTAGGATAACTATTTCTATAATAGGTAGCCGATGTACCGCCTTGAAATGCTGAGATGCAGAGTTCCATCAATATAATCCTTTCAGTGTACAAAATTCAACACAAGCCGATAATCTATCGGCCCGGTGTGTTCGAAAGGTGGATAACGCTATCCACTGGATAAATCACTATCCAGTGGATAGCGTGGTTTGTTTTGTCAACACTTATCCACTGGATAGCGATTTATCCGTTGGATAGCGTTATCCAGCGTTTGAACAACTGGCGCCAGGTCTCAGTGGTTTCTAAATAACTCCAAGAGAAATTTTAATGACAGATTGAAATCTGTTTCGCTGTCAGTTAATGTTGGTATTATCGCTGGTGTTAATTCACACTTGTAATTGTTGTTGGTGTTGATGATAATGATAATGATGATAAAAAATAATAACGATGATAGTAATGATGATGATGATGATGATGATGATGGTGGTGGTGGCGATCAAATAAAAATGAATCATTTGTTGTAAACGAGGAGCTTCTTAACATTGAGCATAATGGACTTGAACAGTCTTAGTATCTGACTACCTGACTCTCTTGAATACGTTACAGATGATACAGAGATGGTTGCGGGATGGTTGCGGGATAACCTTCATTTTGACGTTGAATGTAATCCAAATTACAGTCCTTTGCAGGTAAATGTTTTTGCCTAAACAATTTCTAAACCAAGAATGCCATCGATGATAGACTGATACTCCTAGATGCTTCAAATTCTATGTCAGTTGTCTTGTACAACAGGTCTTGGGTCACTTGATAACGATCTCGCATTCTGATAAAATGATCGTACAAAGAACACGTCATTTACTGATCAAAAAGGAGCCATGATTCGTCAGGATAATTTAAACCCGCGATCTTTGGTTTCCATATCGATTTTGACTCTCTGATAATGAGAGTTTAATAACATTACTTTTAAACCAAGGTGCTTGAAAGTTTAATGCATAACGTTTTAGGTTAGTTTTTTTTTCTTTAACGACAGGGAGGAGGTCCTTGCGTTTTTACATTTACTCCTGGGCTTCACTTCGAAGTAACATCAGTTTTTGCTACATTTGAAGAGCTAGGCACTTGGAAACTTGAACGTACGAGCATAGGCTGGCTTGGTGTCTTCCCAGGTTTGAAAAAGTTTAAAAAAATATTTTCCATCCTCTATCGAGCTATAGGAACGCGATAAGTTAGCAGTCATTTAGACGAGGTAGTGATGTTATTTAATTTGGACCAGGAGGGGCTGGAAGCGAGGCCTGGAACCGAGTTCTATGATCTCCCCAGTTTTGCCCCAGTTGAGAAATTTGGCGGAGCGAGACTAAGTACTGACCTTCGCGGAAAGGAAACAAACTCGTCGGCGAAATTTCGAGCAGTACGTTGAGAAAATGTAACAGACCTGGATTCAGTCTCAGGCGCAAGTTACATCATTTCAAATTGCCATTTTTCCTTTACTGTGGCTATAACTATATATGAAAGGTCAGGAAATCTCCTGGAAGCCACGAAATTTGTGCTGCTTTTGCCGATTTCCTTCGCCATTTTGTTCGGCCCAGTCTCCCGCGTGTTCGTGAACTTTTCTAAGGCTTCACGATTTCCTTAGCGGAATTTCGAACATAAACACGTTTAGTACGACCTAAGATCACATCTAAAATCATACATGGCCCAGGAAAACAAACGAATGAAAGTGATTCATATTATTCATCAGTTCGTACCGTTCATCCACGACTGGCATGCCGTGAGACTAGAGAGGAAGAGTGAAGGCTGGGAAGAGCTCTCGAACCCTAGAGAGGGCCGAAAAAAATGATGGAGGAAAAGAAAGCACAAATTTCTTTCAAAGGTCTTTCATACAAAGGCACAGCAAAGAAATTGGCATACATGTAATGATCTGTAATGACATAACTTTCACCCAGGTCTGTTACATTTTCCCAGCGGAAATTTCGAAATTTCGCCGACACGAGTGATCTATTGGACAAACACCGGGTGAAATCTTTATATTTTTATTCTTTACTTTATTTTGAGGGTACTGCACTCACTATAAAACGTGCTATAATTCTGTATAACCCTGTTTCATATTTCATTTCTCTGTTTCATTTCATATTTCCCTTCGCAGATGTTTAGTGTATGGCAGCCCTATTTGGATATCCAGAAATATGACAGAATTTTCTTCCACCACACAAATAAAATTGATGCTTATCACCAGTACAAATTATACCAAAGCAGTGCGAGCAGAAGTTGCTTTCTTTATATTATCTTCACGGGTCAAAAAATTGTAAATAGCTTGCAAATGAAATACCTCAATCTAGTAAAAGTTCATTGAGTC
>JAHPZR010044683.1:0-10000 GCA_019787425.1 Platygyra sinensis | reverse complement strand
TAATTTGTACTGGTGATAAGCATCAATTTTATTTGTGTGGTGGAAGAAAATTCTGTCATATTTCTGGATATCCAAATAGGGCTGCCATACACTAAACATCTGCGAAGGGAAATATGAAATGAAACAGAGAAATGAAATATGAAACAGGGTTATACAGAATTATAGCACGTTTTATAGTGAGTGCAGTACCCTCAAAATAAAGTAAAGAATAAAAATATAAAGATTTCACCCGGTGTTTGTCCAATAGATCACTCGTGTCGGCGAAATTTCGAAATTTCCGCTGGGAAAATGTAACAGACCTGGGTGAAAGTTATGTCATTACAGATCATTACATGTATGCCAATTTCTTTGCTGTGCCTTTGTATGAAAGACCTTTGAAAGAAATTTGTGCTTTCTTTTCCTCCATCATTTTTTTCGGCCCTCTCTAGGGTTCGAGAGCTCTTCCCAGCCTTCACTCTTCCTCTCTAGTCTCACGGCATGCCAGTCGTGGATGAACGGTACGAACTGATGAATAATATGAATCACTTTCATTCGTTTGTTTTCCTGGGCCATGTATGATTTTAGATGTGATCTTAGGTCGTACTAAACGTGTTTATGTTCGAAATTCCGCTAAGGAAATCGTGAAGCCTTAGAAAAGTTCACGAACACGCGGGAGACTGGGCCGAACAAAATGGCGAAGGAAATCGGCAAAAGCAGCACAAATTTCGTGGCTTCCAGGAGATTTCCTGACCTTTCATATATAGTTATAGCCACAGTAAAGGAAAAATGGCAATTTGAAATGATGTAACTTGCGCCTGAGACTGAATCCAGGTCTGTTACATTTTCTCAACGTACTGCTCGAAATTTCGCCGACGAGTTTGTTTCCTTTCCGCGAAGGTCAGTACTTAGTCTCGCTCCGCCAAATTTCTCAACTGGGGCAAAACTGGGGAGATCATAGAACTCGGTTCCAGGCCTCGCTTCCAGCCCCTCCTGGTCCAAATTAAATAACATCACTACCTCGTCTAAATGACTGCTAACTTATCGCGTTCCTATAGCTCGATAGAGGATGGAAAATATTTTTTAAACTTTTTCAAACCTGGGAAGACACCAAGCCAGCCTATGCTCGTACGTTCAAGTTTCCAAGTGCCTAGCTCTTCAAATGTAGCAAAAACTGATGTTACTTCGAAGTGAAGCCCAGGAGTAAATGTAAAAACGCAAGGACCTCCTCCCTGTCGTTAAAGAAAAAAAAACTAACCTAAAACGTTATGCATTAAACTTTCAAGCACCTTGGTTTAAAAGTAATGTTATTAAACTCTCATTATCAGAGAGTCAAAATCGATATGGAAACCAAAGATCGCGGGTTTAAATTATCCTGACGAATCATGGCTCCTTTTTGATCAGTAAATGACGTGTTCTTTGTACGATCATTTTATCAGAATGCGAGATCGTTATCAAGTGACCCAAGACCTGTTGTACAAGACAACTGACATAGAATTTGAAGCATCTAGGAGTATCAGTCTATCATCGATGGCATTCTTGGTTTAGAAATTGTTTAGGCAAAAACATTTACCTGCAAAGGACTGTAATTTGGATTACATTCAACGTCAAAATGAAGGTTATCCCGCAACCATCCCGCAACCATCTCTGTATCATCTGTAACGTATTCAAGAGAGTCAGGTAGTCAGATACTAAGACTGTTCAAGTCCATTATGCTCAATGTTAAGAAGCTCCTCGTTTACAACAAATGATTCATTTTTATTTGATCGCCACCACCACCATCATCATCATCATCATCATCATCATTACTATCATCGTTATTATTTTTTATCATCATTATCATTATCATCAACACCAACAACAATTACAAGTGTGAATTAACACCAGCGATAATACCAACATTAACTGACAGCGAAACAGATTTCAATCTGTCATTAAAATTTCTCTTGGAGTTATTTAGAAACCACTGAGACCTGGCGCCAGTTGTTCAAACGCTGGATAACGCTATCCAACGGATAAATCGCTATCCAGTGGATAAGTGTTGACAAAACAAACCACGCTATCCACTGGATAGTGATTTATCCAGTGGATAGCGTTATCCACCTTTCGAACACACCGGGCCGATAGATTATCGGCTTGTGTTGAATTTTGTACACTGAAAGGATTATATTGATGGAACTCTGCATCTCAGCATTTCAAGGCGGTACATCGGCTACCTATTATAGAAATAGTTATCCTAGCGAAAGCACATGCAGCAATTATTAATACAGAGGGGTGTTTTGAGTAGCATTCCTCACCGTCACTATGATCCTGAGTTCATTGACGCTCTATTCCAAATGCTCTTCTATTTTTATTCCATTTTATGACCATTACAGACCTTAACTGTAGGGTTGAGCCATCCGCCAAGTTTTCGACTTTCTACGTGCTTCTGTGCTATATTATATGTATTCTGGATGTCCATTAGAATTTGTAAAATGAAAAAAAAGGTGCTAAATACTCAAAGGGATTTTGATCCATTGGAGTCCTATTTTGTTATACCTTGTTTAAAAACCTATTATTTAAGTACTCAAATGCACGTCTAAATACATCACAGTCAAAGGAATTGTCCAAACCTTGTGAAGACTCAGCATCACTTGCAGATATTCCACTAGTAGACGTTTCTATCTATACGTTCAAATAAAATAAATCAACTGCTTGTCATAGTATCAAGTACTGCTGTAATCTCGGGAGTTGAATTCGGGATCGGGACCTCAGGATTCAAAATCCAGGGCCATGACCAACTTAAATAATTGCAGGCAGACTCTTGACCCATTCGCGACTTTTACTTAACTTCAAAACAAGATTAATAGTCCAAATTTAACTAAATAATTCTCTATAATTGAATTCCAGGTCTGTGCCGCTAGACATAGTTCGCGAGATTTCCGTTCGCCTAGCGACACTATAGTACGAACATGCAGCGCACTCCTTAGATCGAGCCCTTATTTAACAATATGGACAATGAACCCAGGTTAATAAAATGTTGTTATCTGTCAGTCTAACCACGAAAGGGAAGCATTTCAATCAAATATGCAGAAGCAGGCCTTTCCGTAAAATATTGCCTGTACATGGATCCAATCATAGCGCGCCTACTATCTACGAAATGTAATATATGAACCTAGTTCATTCATACCTGATCAGTCTCTAGAATATAGAGAACAGAATTGCCTTGAATTTTTCTCCTAATGGTTCTTCCATTCCACTGATGGGGTGATCCGTCGAAGTCAAACCGTGCTGTATCATCACACACATTTCTTATTGCTGCACAAAAAAAATCTACAGAAAAGAAACACATGGGCACCTCTTAGCTCCTGTTGTATCCATATATTTAGGCTAACAATTGACGACACTAGTGTTAGCTTGTTAACGTAAGTAATGTAAAACTGCGTTCCAGTGACGTTAATCAATCATTATTACTTCAAACTATTGCGAATAGCAACTTCCTTTCACTATGTTGTGTTTCAGAAATAAAGTGAAATGGAGGTCCAAAATTCAGAAGCTCCTGGACGGGCCCACATGGATCCACCGCTCACGCTCCTCGTTTTGGAAGAGCTCTGCTCCCTTGCGCCGCCGTCTCGCTCTTCTTCTTATCTCCCCCTCACGCCAAGACAACGAACTACTCCTATAGCGAGGATTGATCCATTCACACACCTTGAAGACCTTAAATGTGTGATATCAAGGGCAGCATTTATTTCCTTATAAGAATAGTTTGAGACACAACAAGTAACGTGAAACATAGCTAAGGCATCGACAACACGTTGTTTCAGCGAGAGGCTCAAAGGTTTGAAAATGCAGCTGAGGCAAACCTCTAAATTTGGAGTACTGGACATGATCACACACGATGAATTGAGATTTGGTGAAGATGTAGAGTACGTATCACACACACACGCTATAAGACAACGTATGGAACGCTCGTTAAATATATAGTTCTCCCCTCAGGAAAATTGCCCGATAGGAAAACAGAAAAAATGCCGTTATAATCCTTTTGTTTAAGATTTTTCTCATTGATTTTAGTTGGTTCCAGAGGTTTTTTCTTTTGCATTCCTCGCTCAAGCTGTAAGGCATTTTTCTATAGTAAAAAAGGGAAGCAAAATATCCCTGAGTTCAGGTTGTTGCTGGGTGTGCTTGCCTCCTAAGGTTATTCCTCACAATTGCACTGCGCATCCTTTCTGCGCATAATTTATGACGTCATTAGGCGCGCTCTCGTGCACGTGCACACTGAAAACCTGGCGGATTTGCCTTGAATATTGAACTCTTTCAGTTGAAAAAATGGCTATAGCTCCCCAACGAGCCCATGGGCACCCCAATTTTTTTTCCAGTCATTGTAATCAACTTATCATAAACTTTTTGCATTGAGGAAAGACTGATCTTATTTCGATTGCTGCAAAATTGAATAACGTATCGGGCTGAAAATAGCAAGTTAAACTGTGGTCCCTTTTACTATTTTGCCCTATGGTTAACCAGGTCCCAAGAAATTTGGTTGAAATTCTAATCAAGGATTCAGCTTTCTGTCTAAATCCAACTATAAAAAAGGTTTATTTGTGTCCGATACACCGCATTGACTCCAGTTTAATGCGTGTTCTCATGAGTCTCGAGTCACAAAAAATTTACAATTATACTGAGGCATGCGTTCTTGTAACAAAGCGGTTAAATAAAGCCAAAATGGGGTCATTTTCAATGCCCCCAGTGCTCCTTTAATGAGTATGGGCACCTCCCTTTTTATTTCCTAAATTGAAGTTCTCATATGATAAATATTCAGTGGGCAAAGTTGAACGAAAATCTATTGTCAGTTTCTATTTCAGGGGAATTACCTTAAAGACGAATATCATCGTAAGTAAAGGATCTCGGAACGGCAATGAACAATATCTGAAAGTTTGTCTTACCCTTTGTCTTGTAAAGTAGGGAAACTGTGCCTGTCCAGTTTCTTCTTTACCATGGCGGAAGAACATGCGTGGCATAAATTCTACCGCCCCTTTTGCACTGTTCTGTCCTCGCCCTTATTGTTGCTATTTCAATTCTTGTTGTGGCGAATATATACTTGGCCATTGATTACTTCAAAATCGCCATTCTTGAGTAAGCAGACGATTCCTCAGGAATTGATCTGATTGTGCCACCGCTTGTTGGACGGCTGCTCCCTGAAAAAGCTCAGAGACTTATTTTGATAACTATAAAAATTTAAGACGAAATCCGAAAGGGAACCCAACAATTTCAGTGTTTACGCCTGGTTTTTAGTTAACAACAACCTTGCCACTAGAATGGATTTTAGTAACGCCTAAAAGCGGAGCGCCTGGGCCGGATTTTGCAAAAGCCCGATTAAGCTAATCCAGGATAATGAGAGGATTTTGATTTGAGTTTTGCAACTTTGCGCGGATGAGGTTTTTCTGTTTTATCTCCTCTCCTCGCCCTTCTCCTTTGAGTTAGAATAATCTCAAACTACACACAACATAGTCAGTGAACAACATTGTTCATACAAGAACACTTTATCAGGACTTTATTTAACTTTTAACACCTGGGTTAGCGTTAACCGACTTCCGAACAACCCGGCCACTGATAACTGACAAGAAGTGGAAAATGGCTTGAAGTCGAACACAGCACTTGGTCCAGCGGTTCACTTTAAAAACGTTGGGTAGGTGCCTCAGTAATGGGGCATTATTATGTCCTCCAATATAATTATTTCATACATTTTTTACTTGACTAACCTCGACTTTGATTGTCCTTACTTCAGATGCTTGTCTTACTGACCTACTACACTTACTTGAGGCGCTAATCTTTACTTGAGGAGCTTCAATAGCCCAATTTTGATATATTAAAAAATCAGCCTAACACAACAGTACCTCAGTACGAGGCCTCCTGTGGGGAATAAACTACAGTGTTTGTGGGGTTCTATTTCCCAGAGCCTCGTGCTGAGGTCTATTGTGTGTTAGGCTGACTTTTCATATATCAAATATGGTCTATACTTGAGTGGCTGTCGTACTGTGAGATGCTTTGTTCTTCCTTTAGATTGCTTGTCTACTTTGACGTGCTTGTCTTACTTTGAGATACTTGGTCGTACCTAAGGCTGCTTGGTCTAACATCTCAAGTAAGAGAAGCACCTCAAAGTAAAGAGAAGCACCTCAAGTAAGACAAGCGCCTCAAGTAAGACAGCATCTCAAGTAAGACAAGCATCTCAAGTAAGACAAACACCTCAAAGTAAGACAGCCTCAAGTAGACAAGCATCTCAAGTAAGACAAGCATCTCAAGTTAGACAAGCACCTCAAGTAAGACAAGCGCCTCAAGAAGACAAGCACTCAAGTTAGACAAGCATCTCAAGTAAAACAAACATCTCAAGTAAACCAAGCATCTCAAGTAAGCGCACAAGTAAGACAAGCAACCATCGCAATTTTCGTTTCATCAGTGTTTTCTGTTGCTTTGCATGAACTTCAAAGATTTGTTTTTGATGTTAGAAATGATTTCTTTGAAAAGATATTTAAGGAGTCGCCACAAAAGTTGCGGGGATTGATGTACATAATCATGGTAAGTTCCTGTCCACTGTTACACTAGGATTCTACCTGAATTCTTTTTTAAGGTGGGCTCCCAATTGTTTTACGATCGACCAACCTCGTTCCCAGGGTCCTCTCATCTTACCGCCCTCCTGAGGCGGAGCGAGGAGAAGACCCCAGGCACACGCTGGTGACGTAGTCTCCCAGAAATCTGGGTAGATGACAACTTACTACTATTGAAGGGAAGGGTGGTCCAGTAATAATTTTGTCTATACTTAACGTACGGGCGTGCGGGGAATGTGGGTTCTCATCAAACTAAAACCACGAACGATATGATGCTCACACTTATTCTGGGCAAATGCCGGCAGAAAACCCGCATCCATCATCTGATAAAGGGCATCCTCAAAGTTGCTGTAGGTTGTGTGGATTCAATTAAGGACGTTAGCTATTGTAAAAAATCTCCTCAACAAGGCGACTGAAGAATTGCACGCTCTACGGCCCTAGGCTGTGTCATGGAAGATTCTTCGACTCGTCGACCTCATCTGGATGCATACCTCGGAAACTGATGAATAAAACTCAGGTCTACTGTGTAGGTCTTGTGAACGGCGATAAGACGTTTTAGAGTATTCAGGGGATCACTGAAAGCCAAAGTACTTCGAGAGGAGAGAAAGGGTGAAAAGATTATTGTGTCACCGCGCCCCCCCCCCCGTCGGCCTGCCCTAAATGCAGAGCGCGAACGACTCTTTGCGGTCTTGCATTTTCGCCGTGCTTCTCATATCAAAGAATGATTTATCCTCGACCGAAAGAAGGTACAAAGAGAAAAAAATTAATTTTTATTATGTACAACAAATCAGTGTCACGTGACTCCAACGGTTGTGAGAATTGTGCACTTCGTTTAATTTTTGTTATCTCAAGACTCTGACCTTTCTCTTTTTTTTTTTTTTTTTTTTTTTTTTTTTCCTTTTCGTTGCCTTCACGCGCGGTGTTTTCTGAGAAAATGGAAAAGCTGCCTTGTTAGGCGAAATGGAATTTTTCAGTAGAGTGGGGTCGTTGACGCTGGGACCGGATATTTTGATTGGAAACTGAAGGCACAGTGTGTCAGCTTCCTGATCCACGGATAATTATATTATCTCCTTCCAACCAGCTTTGTCCTTCAGAGACTGCCGTAGCTTTACTTCGAGAAAGCTATACAAATTTTCTAGAAACATTGTTCGGTGTTTTGCAACAATCTGGATATTCCGAAATTTTCATCCTGAAGGTCTAATTACTGCTAAACATGCGCGGTAATGTCCAGTCGGCAGCACAACGCGAAAACTTTGAAATTCGACAAAGCTCAACGCGCAAAATGCCTGATTACAGAAGGATCCCTCCCTTATGTTCTCCAAATTGTCAAAGCGGCCACGGGACCAGCGTGTGCCAGGGTCGTCTCCTCGCTCAGCCTCAAGGGGGCGGTACAGATGAGAGACCCGGGAACGAGGTTGTACGATCGCAAGCCTGCTGAGGACGAAAACTTTAATAATCTGCGTGCGCCCGAAGGAAAACGTCATTGTTTTTCGATATTTTTTTGTGCCAATAAGAGCACAAACAGTAAAAATGAGAGTGCATTTCCTTGCGCTTCCTTCGGCAAAATTCCCTTAACATATAACAGACTGGAAGTAAATATTCGTGTTACTGTTTAAAAAGGGGGGAGAAACTTAACTACAAGTCTGTTGCTAAGGAATCTCAAAACTCCTTTTTTGGCTCCTGAAGTCCAGTGGGCATCAAAGTTTACCGTGTTTGTTCGATTCACGTTTCCTTTAATGTTTCGAACCACGCCCATATTTAGTATGTCACGTGACCACAATAAAAAACGTCTAAAAACTCGGACTGAGTGGATCGTTTTCGAAATATAACAATACGTTTTGCAAAACGCGGCATTATCAACAACTTGTAGCATGCGTTTGAGGAAATGTACAATATCTCCGAAAATTATAGATCTTTAAGTGCTTTTACCAAATATGGGCGTGGTTCGAAACATTTAAAGGAAACTTGAATCGAAAAAAACACGGTAAACTTTGATTCCCACTGGACTTCAGGAGCCAAAAAAAGGAGGGTTCGAGATTTCCTTAGCCGGCAACAGACTTGTAGTTAAGTTTCTCCCCTTAATGGAGTTCGTTTTTCAGGGAAATCTATCTGACCAGCTTTTCTGCATCGATAAAAGACATAAATTTGCCAAAAAGAAAGCAAAAAAACTAACCCAACAAACCCTATTTTTTCATGTTTAAAAGTTCTTATCGCGCCGGCTACGATGTACTGTGAAAATTTTGGAAGATTCACTGAAGAAAATTCAAGAAAATCACAAGACGCTTTGTTTGGGCTTTGTAAATCAAGAGTATGATAAAAAGTCAAAATATTAAGAGAGATGATAGTAAAACACTATGTCATCATTGCTTATTCTATGTTAGGGCTGCTTATGAGACAACACTTCTTTTTCAGTGTGGAACCACTTGTCTCTCGCTATATAATTAGCCTCTCTTGCAGGCATTTTCAGTCTACGGTTGATCCAAAAAAAATCTGTTAACCCGTAAATGTGTTTCCCACAAGCTCACAAGGGTTTCTTTCCCTTTGTTATCTTTTCAATCAGCAAAGTGTATACATAAGACAGGGTATAACAAAATCAATGTGCGCGCTCTGATTGGTCAATCAGCTATGCTTATTGTGCCGGTAAACCATGGAAAAATCGCGCGTCTTCTGAATTATTATATAAAAGCAATAGACCACAAGTTTCTAAGGTTTATAGGCTGATAAACCACTTGGGATGTTGGTAGAACACTCGAAGAATTCGTAAATCACTCGCCTGCGGCTCGTGATTTACAAATTCTTCTCGTGTTCTACCAACATCCCGCGTGGTTTATCAGCCTATAAACCATAGAAACGTGTGGTCTATTGCTTAATTATCAAAATTACGTTTTTGGTGAATTCGTGCATTTCATATCCCACTCAGAGTTCAAATGAATGTACTAAAATAAACAAAACAAGTATGGAGAACACAACTTTAATCTAAAGTTAACTCGATGCCGGTTAAACGTGGACAACTCGAGATACCTATATAAAACTTTGGAGTTGAACTCCAAAAGCCGGCCATGAACGAAAGTTCCTGCTAGATTGAACGTTGGATCTCGCAGGAGATTTAATCAGCCAAATTTGAAAAGTAAAACGATAATAAATCAAATGACTACTGCAAAGCTAACACAACGTGGTATATTAATAACAATATTTCGGTTGACCAGACCAGCCATCTTCAGGTTTAGATGCTACTGAATTAAAAAATGACATTACAATATTACATAATGGTGCCAATAGTTGTCCTGTCAGCTGAATAGCTGTTTCGTTCATAAAACAATATTCCGGCGTTTCGCTCATACAAGTTTATTGAGGTTCACAACATTCTCATCAAAGCTTACACATTAGCGAGAGATTTACTCATTTTCAGGTCACTTTCCAGCAACAAATGCTCGTCTCTTCGTCAT
>JAHPZR010044682.1:12500-17500 GCA_019787425.1 Platygyra sinensis | reverse complement strand
TTCATTGTGCCAACAATGTTGTCTTTTTCGCTCGTTTAGTTTAAAGAAAAGAAAACTAACATATCCTTGTTTGAACGTTAAGTTGGGGTGAAGGGACTTTATGTCAGGGCGAGCTGACATCGAGCGAAACGACCAATTACCACCATGGCCTCCTTCGAGAGAAACGTAGAGAACATCGCTAAAATAGCGTTTCTCTATCTACGTCTATACTGCGTGAAGTTTCTAAGAGTTAGATTTAGCTTCTTGTTTAAATTTACTTTGTTGCCTTCCGACTGGTCTTGGCTTTTCGTGTTTCCACGGTGCTTCTTTTTCTTCGACAGGGAACACAAAGCTGTAATCGTGAATCATTCTCTTGGTGACAAACTCTTGTGTGCTGCTACTGACGAACTTATTGAATCATACACTCCTCAAGGAGAAGGTAAAATAAAAGGCTCATATTATACATACAGTCGAACCTACGGATGCAACCACCTCTCCTAGACGACCAGTTTTCCAAAATAACAAAAGTTTTCAAGTCAGATCATTATACTTAGAACCCTTTGTAAGCGACCACCTTTCGAATTGGACCGACACCACTTTTAGAACTAAAAGTGTGAAATTTTCTTTTGTTTTCAACTTCCCCTAAGCGACTACTTGACCGATAATAGAGCAGAAATTGGACAATAAGGTGTTGTACTATTATCGCATTCCTGGGTAGTGCAAGAAAAAATTGACTTTTCACATGAATAGAGCATTAAAGCATAGGGTGTGTTTCTGCAGTGAGGAAGCTTACGGGAGGCTCAACAGTTTTTCACATGTATGTCTTTGAGTCTTGTACTAAATCCCGTCTGCCTACCATTTTACGTTTTTTCCATCTATACAGCCATGAACGAGTCAGGTGTACAATGGTCAGTTGCTACTGAAGAGGATTACAAGAATGGAGAACGTTTAGTTATAAAACACAACAAGGTAAATGACAGTAGCAAAGTAATATATCTTATTAGACATTTCGTGGTGTAGTATCGCTGAGTAAAAATTCTCAGCGATACTACACAACACAATGTCTAAAAAGAGATTTTATGTCCGTGCGGGCGAATTTCGGGGATATTTATTTACGGGAAATGTATGACAGAAGAATGCGAAGCGGAACGGAAATGGCGCGGGAAATCTAGCAAAATGATTGGTCAACAGCAAACAAACCTGTCTAACCGGCCCTCTGGAGTACAAATACCGCGTGATACTTGTACTCGTTTTGGGCGTTGTTTGTACTCTACGAGGTGCAGTTGGATAATAAGAATGATTATTTTACCATTCCAGGTTTGGTATTGCGTGTTTTGATTGGCTGAGATATCTCCTGCAGTCTGTTCTATCCAATCAGAACTAAGACGGTCACTTCTCAGCCAATCAGGTGCAAAAATTGACCAATCTTTCACTTGGCATATTGCAACTTTTCTTGCGTTTCTCAGCTCTATCTCTTGCCAGGCTGGCCGCATTCTAAGGCCCCATTTATATGGTCTCGGGTACACGAGATAACACCCCCCCCCCCCCCCCATCCCCCGAGTTACCCTGGTCGAGGCAGTAACTGTTAGCTATTTGTTTGCAAAATCAACCAACCGTTTACGTTAGGATCGAGAAACCGTCTTGGGGGGCGAGACAACTCGGGTGGATGAGTTGTCTCGCCTCGGTACAGGCAGGGACAACTTTTCTTCATATAAACGCTTTGGCTCGCCTAACCGAGGCAACTATCGGCGTGTCGAGTGTCGTCATGCCTAAATTTCGGATTTTAAGCAGAAATTCGTATCAAACAAGTGAAAATTAACTTGGTAAAACCCACTGAGATCGAATGACCGAGGGAAACTTAAAGAAAGATGGGTATTTGTACATCTGATTATTCAATAAGGGTTATGAAACATCGTGCAGGGTCCACGTGGCTACGTTTTCACAGATAAACACTGCTACGTTTTCACAGATAAAGTTGCCTCGCGGGGAGAGTTGTCTCGAGACCGTATAACTGGGGCCAAACACTGCTTTGTGTAAGCAGCTAATTGCAAACTGATTTAAACAATGTTTTAAAAAGTAATTTTTGATTTTTAATAGGCCATTTCGCAGGTAACGTGGCATGGAAAGGAGATTATTTTGCCTCGGTTGTTCCTCAAGGTAAATCATTGTGTTGTTTATTAAACAAGCCCTCAGGTTACACCAAGATTATTAACCGCGCAGCCGTAGGCGTGCGCAGGTCATGGTTTGCCTTCGGTTTGTATAGGAAATCGGTCTGTTCGAGAAACAATTAGGGATTAATTGTACGCGTGAACAGATCGGACTTTTTAGTAATTTCCACGAGTGGCTGCCGCAACCACGAGTGGAAATTAGAAAAAGTCCGATCTGTTCACAAGTACAATTAATCCCTAATTGTTTCGAGAAAGAAGACCGATTTCCTTTTAATAATACGGCAACCGTGAATACAAGCTACTGGCTGACGTCTTTTTGCTATTGAGGGTTGCTAGAATGAAGCAACGGTGTGATAAAATATGTTAGTTTAGTCTTTAAGTTTCTCAACAATTTGCGCCAAAGTTCTCCATACGATATTATTTTTCTTTCGAAAACGAGCCACATAGACGAGCAAGTTCCAAGTTTGTAACATTAAGTTCAATTTCATTGGCTTTGAAGCTGTCAAAACTCTGAACGCATGAGCGACTTTTTGATGAATAATCAACATGTACAGGAAAGAAAATGCACGTCGAAACCAGTCGAGACGGTATCAAAAGCGTTTTATTTATTGACAAAACTTGCGTGAAATCGTTTTAAGAAAAGTTTACAGCCTTAATTTAAACTATGACATGGAGCTAAAGATACAAGGACGAGTTCATTCGGGAAAACTGAGGATAACTGTGCAAAGACAAGTGAAGTTGAAATGGGAAGACTAGTTCAAAGTGACCGGTGTGTTCGTCAACGAAGTTTGTAAGTTTTTAAGATTTTCAAACCATGGACTTAAATTGCTTTGCTTGGTCCGCGGCTCATGAATTCTTCAGAAACGCCAGCTGGACATTTTTGTTACTAGTCGCCTCCATTCTTGGAACGACCATCCTTCCTTGAATTAGATATTCTCATCTTCGTAGGGCTTGACTCGGCAAACGTGACATATAGTCGCGGCCATTTTCATTCTTTGCAGACTTGAAGCGTTCATTGCGCGAGTTGTAGTCTTCTTGCCTTCCTCTTAAACCAAAATGTTGAGTCACTAAGTACCAAGTTGTGTTTAGTCGACAAGCCGATCCCGACTCTGGCTCGCAGCTGCCGTCTTTCTTCTTTAACTACTTTAATTCGGTGTAGAAATATCCGAGAACCTCTTCAAGATGCTCGAGCGAGAGATTTTCAATGCAGCCTTTCGGATTTTTCCTCTCGGTAGCTCACTCCAAATATCTGCGTAGCTAAGTTTTGGTCGATTTTGTTTTTGTTTTTATTTACTACTGCTTTTTCATACAAAGCATTTCTTGTTTGTCGTCAACGGCAAACTTGAATTTATCCGATCAAATGCAACCGATACAATTAAAATTTAATTGTTCAGCTATCGATACAATTTGGGATAAATTGATCAGCTTCCAACCAATCAGAAGCGAGTATTTACGGTAGCAGTATTATTAATTTTATAATTGTTTTTTTTGTTAGTTTTGTCGGTGAGCAGATAAAAATCGTCTTGTTTCTATTGGCGGACAGAACTGGTTTTGCTGTGAAGTCAAAACTCAAGATTGAAAAGCTGAATATCTTAATATGGACTAAATATAACGAACACCTTTCTGTGGAACACTGACAATACGTTTCCACTTTTGATTTTCTCGTAGGTGGGAACAAATCCGTTTTTATCCATCAGATGACAAAACGTCGAAGTCAGGTACCATTTTACAGCTGGTTACTTTCCTGGGCCCAAAACGATAAATAAGACCGAAACAATGCTGTACATATTTCTGCGGCTTTTATGATAAGTTAAGTCAATGATGGACATTAACAGCTCTTTCATCCGCAAACAAGACAGTAGACTCTGCTTAAAATAAACAATAGTTTGGAATCATACCCTGCAACTGTTACTCTTTGTCAAGATAGCTTTTATATAAACTGCTGTTACAGCCTTACTTTCTCGCAGTAGTACTTAATGCAGGTTTAATCTTGCTAACCTGTAGAAGGACTTGCAAACAACTCATTTCATTCTGACAGGGTGGTTACCTCAATTCCTCATGTGCAAGTCCTTGTACACAACAGAATAGTTTTGAAGATTTCCGTAGAACTGTAATCGTGGTTCTCTCCACTAACAATTAATGCTCTTCAGAATGTCTCACTGTGATAGGCCATGTTGACCAAATGATGTTCTCTCCGTTTCTCAGTGTCCCTTCAAGAAAGCCAAAGGCCTGATCCAGCATGTGTTGTTCCACCCAACCAGACCATTTCTATTCGTAGCTGTAAGTAGTAAAGAACTCAGTGGCGTAAATGAACGCTTCAGTTTACACGTATCTTGTATTTCGACAACTTCTAACCACACCAGGAAAGCGAGTACAAAACACACAAGGACGGTGATGAAAGCTTTACGGTTGTAAGGAAGGCATTGGTACTTCTAGTATGTGACCAATAGCGCTCACTTAAAAGGGGAGTGGTACTGCTTTAGACTAGAAAAAAAAAAACTTTGATCTTCTCTTGTCGAAATTCAGTTTGAGAATGTTGAACAACTTAAACCAGACAACATTATGCTTTTCTGGAACATGTGCAATTGCTTTTGAATGAAATAAGGCTGTGTGAGATTTGTTCCTAGTCTTAACTGCCCATAATTTTCCTTCTTTTCATTAGACCCAACGTTTTATCAGAGTATACAATCTCACAAAACAAGAACTGACAAAGAAACTCGTTTCAAACGTGAAGTGGATTTCCAGCATGGCTGTTCATCCCAAAGGTAGGTAATGCTTTTTCTCATCCCAGGGACGAAATACAGTGGAACCCGGTTAATACGGACACCAAAGGGACGTGCCATAGTGTCCGAA
>JAHPZR010044682.1:0-7500 GCA_019787425.1 Platygyra sinensis | reverse complement strand
TTAGGAAATAAGTAACTGGAGGATTGAAAAAAAAATTGAACTTTAACAACGGAAATTCAAGATATGCCAGTGAACCTTCAAAGAGGGATAATTAAAGATCTGTTTGTTAAATTATTATTAAAATAGCGCTAACTTGCGAGTATCGTTACAAGCTTGTTGATGCAAATTATAAAGAAAATCTAATGACTAGATTTTCTGCAAATAAACAAAACCGATTTTAAACACCTGTTTATATTTGATCATGTTACCATGGCAACGGTACATACGTCAGCTTAATTATCAAAAAGTTGAAGTTTGTGTTGTCAACTTGCTTGCTGCCATTTTTGGTGACCAAAGGATCAAGGGTTTTAGAGAAAAATGTAAATGAAACAGAGGTATCAAAAACTGTGTTCAGCCACCTTCATACGGACACCCGGATAATTCGGACACTATGGCACGTCCCTTTGGTGTCCGTATTAACCGGGTTCCACTGTATTTCGTCCCTGGGATGAGAAAAAGCATTACCTACCTTTGGGATGAACAGCCATGCTGGAAATCCACTTCACGTTTGAAACGAGTTTCTTTGTCAGTTCTTGTTTTGTGAGATTGTATACTCTGATAAAACGTTGGGTCTAATGAAAAGAAGGAAAATTATGGGCAGTTAAGACTAGGAACAAATCTCACACAGCCTTATTTCATTCAAAAGCAATTGCACATGTTCCAGAAAAGCATAATGTTGTCTGGTTTAAGTTGTTCAACATTCTCAAACTGAATTTCGACAAGAGAAGATCAAAGTTTTTTTTTTCTAGTCTAAAGCAGTACCACTCCCCTTTTAAGTGAGCGCTATTGGTCACATACTAGAAGTACCAATGCCTTCCTTACAACCGTAAAGCTTTCATCACCGTCCTTGTGTGTTTTGTACTCGCTTTCCTGGTGTGGTTAGAAGTTGTCGAAATACAAGATACGTGTAAACTGAAGCGTTCATTTACGCCACTGAGTTCTTTACTACTTACAGCTACGAATAGAAATGGTCTGGTTGGGTGGAACAACACATGCTGGATCAGGCCTTTGGCTTTCTTGAAGGGACACTGAGAAACGGAGAGAACATCATTTGGTCAACATGGCCTATCACAGTGAGACATTCTGAAGAGCATTAATTGTTAGTGGAGAGAACCACGATTACAGTTCTACGGAAATCTTCAAACTATTCTGTGTGTACAAGGACTTGCACATGAGGAATTGAGGTAACCACCCTGTCAGAATGAAATGAGTTGTTTGCAAGTCCTTCTACAGGTTAGCAAGATTAAACCTGCATTAAGTACTACTGCGAGAAAGTAAGGCTGTAACAGCAGTTTATATAAAAGCTATCTTGACAAAGAGTAACAGTTGCAGGGTATGATTCCAAACTATTGTTTATTTTAAGCAGAGTCTACTGTCTTGTTTGCGGATGAAAGAGCTGTTAATGTCCATCATTGACTTAACTTATCATAAAAGCCGCAGAAATATGTACAGCATTGTTTCGGTCTTATTTATCGTTTTGGGCCCAGGAAAGTAACCAGCTGTAAAATGGTACCTGACTTCGACGTTTTGTCATCTGATGGATAAAAACGGATTGTTCCCACCTACGAGAAAATCAAAAGTGGAAACGTATTGTCAGTGTTCCACAGAAAGGTGTTCGTTATATTTAGTCCATATTAAGATATTCAGCTTTTCAATCTTGAGTTTTGACTTCACAGCAAAACCAGTTCTGTCCGCCAATAGAAACAAGACGATTTTTATCTGCTCACCGACAAAACTAACAAAAAAAACAATTATAAAATTAATAATACTGCTACCGTAAATACTCGCTTCTGATTGGTTGGAAGCTGATCAATTTATCCCAAATTGTATCGATAGCTGAACAATTAAATTTTAATTGTATCGGTTGCATTTGATCGGATAAATTCAAGTTTGCCGTTGACGACAAACAAGAAATGCTTTGTATGAAAAAGCAGTAGTAAATAAAAACAAAAACAAAATCGACCAAAACTTAGCTACGCAGATATTTGGAGTGAGCTACCGAGAGGAAAAATCCGAAAGGCTGCATTGAAAATCTCTCGCTCGAGCATCTTGAAGAGGTTCTCGGATATTTCTACACCGAATTAAAGTAGTTAAAGAAGAAAGACGGCAGCTGCGAGCCAGAGTCGGGATCGGCTTGTCGACTAAACACAACTTGGTACTTAGTGACTCAACATTTTGGTTTAAGAGGAAGGCAAGAAGACTACAACTCGCGCAATGAACGCTTCAAGTCTGCAAAGAATGAAAATGGCCGCGACTATATGTCACGTTTGCCGAGTCAAGCCCTACGAAGATGAGAATATCTAATTCAAGGAAGGATGGTCGTTCCAAGAATGGAGGCGACTAGTAACAAAAATGTCCAGCTGGCGTTTCTGAAGAATTCATGAGCCGCGGACCAAGCAAAGCAATTTAAGTCCATGGTTTGAAAATCTTAAAAACTTACAAACTTCGTTGACGAACACACCGGTCACTTTGAACTAGTCTTCCCATTTCAACTTCACTTGTCTTTGCACAGTTATCCTCAGTTTTCCCGAATGAACTCGTCCTTGTATCTTTAGCTCCATGTCATAGTTTAAATTAAGGCTGTAAACTTTTCTTAAAACGATTTCACGCAAGTTTTGTCAATAAATAAAACGCTTTTGATACCGTCTCGACTGGTTTCGACGTGCATTTTCTTTCCTGTACATGTTGATTATTCATCAAAAAGTCGCTCATGCGTTCAGAGTTTTGACAGCTTCAAAGCCAATGAAATTGAACTTAATGTTACAAACTTGGAACTTGCTCGTCTATGTGGCTCGTTTTCGAAAGAAAAATAATATCGTATGGAGAACTTTGGCGCAAATTGTTGAGAAACTTAAAGACTAAACTAACATATTTTATCACACCGTTGCTTCATTCTAGCAACCCTCAATAGCAAAAAGACGTCAGCCAGTAGCTTGTATTCACGGTTGCCGTATTATTAAAAGGAAATCGGTCTTCTTTCTCGAAACAATTAGGGATTAATTGTACTTGTGAACAGATCGGACTTTTTCTAATTTCCACTCGTGGTTGCGGCAGCCACTCGTGGAAATTACTAAAAAGTCCGATCTGTTCACGCGTACAATTAATCCCTAATTGTTTCTCGAACAGACCGATTTCCTATACAAACCGAAGGCAAACCATGACCTGCGCACGCCTACGGCTGCGCGGTTAATAATCTTGGTGTAACCTGAGGGCTTGTTTAATAAACAACACAATGATTTACCTTGAGGAACAACCGAGGCAAAATAATCTCCTTTCCATGCCACGTTACCTGCGAAATGGCCTATTAAAAATCAAAAATTACTTTTTAAAACATTGTTTAAATCAGTTTGCAATTAGCTGCTTACACAAAGCAGTGTTTGGCCCCAGTTATACGGTCTCGAGACAACTCTCCCCGCGAGGCAACTTTATCTGTGAAAACGTAGCAGTGTTTATCTGTGAAAACGTAGCCACGTGGACCCTGCACGATGTTTCATAACCCTTATTGAATAATCAGATGTACAAATACCCATCTTTCTTTAAGTTTCCCTCGGTCATTCGATCTCAGTGGGTTTTACCAAGTTAATTTTCACTTGTTTGATACGAATTTCTGCTTAAAATCCGAAATTTAGGCATGACGACACTCGACACGCCGATAGTTGCCTCGGTTAGGCGAGCCAAAGCGTTTATATGAAGAAAAGTTGTCCCTGCCTGTACCGAGGCGAGACAACTCATCCACCCGAGTTGTCTCGCCCCCCAAGACGGTTTCTCGATCCTAACGTAAACGGTTGGTTGATTTTGCAAACAAATAGCTAACAGTTACTGCCTCGACCAGGGTAACTCGGGGGATGGGGGGGGGGGGGGGGTGTTATCTCGTGTACCCGAGACCATATAAATGGGGCCTTAGAATGCGGCCAGCCTGGCAAGAGATAGAGCTGAGAAACGCAAGAAAAGTTGCAATATGCCAAGTGAAAGATTGGTCAATTTTTGCACCTGATTGGCTGAGAAGTGACCGTCTTAGTTCTGATTGGATAGAACAGACTGCAGGAGATATCTCAGCCAATCAAAACACGCAATACCAAACCTGGAATGGTAAAATAATCATTCTTATTATCCAACTGCACCTCGTAGAGTACAAACAACGCCCAAAACGAGTACAAGTATCACGCGGTATTTGTACTCCAGAGGGCCGGTTAGACAGGTTTGTTTGCTGTTGACCAATCATTTTGCTAGATTTCCCGCGCCATTTCCGTTCCGCTTCGCATTCTTCTGTCATACATTTCCCGTAAATAAATATCCCCGAAATTCGCCCGCACGGACATAAAATCTCTTTTTAGACGTTGTGTTGTGTAGTATCGCTGAGAATTTTTACTCAGCGATACTACACCACGAAATGTCTAATAAGATATATTACTTTGCTACTGTCATTTACCTTGTTGTGTTTTATAACTAAACGTTCTCCATTCTTGTAATCCTCTTCAGTAGCAACTGACCATTGTACACCTGACTCGTTCATGGCTGTATAGATGGAAAAAACGTAAAATGGTAGGCAGACGGGATTTAGTACAAGACTCAAAGACATACATGTGAAAAACTGTTGAGCCTCCCGTAAGCTTCCTCACTGCAGAAACACACCCTATGCTTTAATGCTCTATTCATGTGAAAAGTCAATTTTTTCTTGCACTACCCAGGAATGCGATAATAGTACAACACCTTATTGTCCAATTTCTGCTCTATTATCGGTCAAGTAGTCGCTTAGGGGAAGTTGAAAACAAAAGAAAATTTCACACTTTTAGTTCTAAAAGTGGTGTCGGTCCAATTCGAAAGGTGGTCGCTTACAAAGGGTTCTAAGTATAATGATCTGACTTGAAAACTTTTGTTATTTTGGAAAACTGGTCGTCTAGGAGAGGTGGTTGCATCCGTAGGTTCGACTGTATGTATAATATGAGCCTTTTATTTTACCTTCTCCTTGAGGAGTGTATGATTCAATAAGTTCGTCAGTAGCAGCACACAAGAGTTTGTCACCAAGAGAATGATTCACGATTACAGCTTTGTGTTCCCTGTCGAAGAAAAAGAAGCACCGTGGAAACACGAAAAGCCAAGACCAGTCGGAAGGCAACAAAGTAAATTTAAACAAGAAGCTAAATCTAACTCTTAGAAACTTCACGCAGTATAGACGTAGATAGAGAAACGCTATTTTAGCGATGTTCTCTACGTTTCTCTCGAAGGAGGCCATGGTGGTAATTGGTCGTTTCGCTCGATGTCAGCTCGCCCTGACATAAAGTCCCTTCACCCCAACTTAACGTTCAAACAAGGATATGTTAGTTTTCTTTTCTTTAAACTAAACGAGCGAAAAAGACAACATTGTTGGCACAATGAAACAAAATTACCCAAAACAAGCCTATTTATCGTCTTTAATCGATTGGCTAAGGAGCTACCAGTCCTTGCAAACTGACTTTCAGGCAAAACAACCGCAATTCGCTCCGGTTGGCGAGATCTATGGTCCCAGGAAAATGTTTTGGCTATCTAAGCCAGACAGTTAAAATGGAGTAATAACAATAATTAGTATAAATTTACCGTAATGAATTGTGAATCTGTGAATTTGATTGGCTGTATTACCGTTTTCTATTTAACAATTAGATTATGAGCTCGAGATTTCTATCGCGCGAAAGAAATTGAGAGCGAATAATCTAATTGTTTTAGTATAAATCTACTAGTCGTTCAAAACTTAATCTAAATCCTCTTCTCAACACTTCGAAAACGCCAAGAAACGGCCGTCATTTTGTTAACAAGCGCACACTGTTACCCTACTCACTATCTATCACAGATTAGTATAAATTTACCATAGTCTATTGTGAATCTGTAAATTTTGATTGGCCATAACTTACCGTTTTCTATCTGCTGTTAGTATAAATCTACTAGGCGTTTCTATCACGATGCCGTTCTCTGATTGGCTACGCTACTCACTATCTATTCTGTGCTGAGATAGTGAGTAGTCGTAAACAGTGTGCGCTTGTTAAGCTAAATGACGGCCGTTTCTTGGCGTTTTTTAAGTGTTGCGAAAGTGAGGATTTAGATAAGTTTAAATGACTCGTAGATTTATACTAAAACAATTAGATTATTCGCTCTCGATTTCTATTTAAACAATAGAGTGTTTTCTGTCGAGGAACTATCGGCTGATAGTTGCCCCGCGGAAATTTGATGTTCTTACAAACAAATATTTGCCCGAGAAGCGAAGCTTCGAGGGCAAATATGCTAGTTTTAAGAACATCAAATTTCCAAGGGGCAACTATCAGGACCGATAGTTCCGAGACATAAACACTCTATTGTCTTTTATTGTTCACCACTAAATTTTCTTCCGCACGCTAGTTCAAAAATCAATTAGACTTCCATTGAATTATTTTCAAGATTTCGAGACGAAAGCCGTGAAAGCCAAATATAAAATTTGAAAAAGAAAGCAGACAAAATCTTAATACAATTTTAGTTATTTATTTTCTACGAAACCCGCTTGTTTACAGCAAAATTTTCACGGACGACTACTATCCATCCGGTATTTTCGCGGACGAGCACTATGGGCTGATAGTGCCCTCGCGGATGAACACTATCGCGTCACGTGGTCAATTTAAGCCAATAAGAAATGCGGAGAAATTTAGTGGTGAACTATAATGCGCGATAGTTGACTCGGGCTGCGCCCGAGGTCGTCAATATCACGCGATAGAATCTGGAGCTCATAATCTAATTAACAATTAGACTACAAGCCCGAGTTTTCTACGAGCAGATAGTCAACGAGGCAGCAGCCGAGTTGACTATCACTCGGCTCGTAGCAAAACGCGGGCGAGTAGTCCTAATTGTTTTAGAATAAATTTAACGCGGTAGTCTCCATTGCATAAAAACGCAAACACAGTCCAGTAGCGCGTAGAAAAGGAACTGTTTATATGTTACATCAGGTTCAAACGTTGATGCGCGATGTGCTCACTGCTGCGCAACTGTTGACTATCAGCAGATAGTCCACGGAATTATAGCTCCAACTCAAATTCACGGATTCCAATAGACTACGGTAAATTTATACTAATTGTTAAGAAAACAGTTACTCGAATCAGTGCACATCAGCGCATCACGTTGATACCTGATGTAACATAAATAAAAACAAACAAGTTCTTTTCTAAACGGCGTTACTTGAAATTTTTTCTCTTTATGGCAATGGAGACTACACGTGGAAAAATTTAGTCATACTAAAACAATTAGAACTACTCGCCCCCGTTTCTCTACGAGCGATAGTCAACTCGGCTGCCGCCTCGGCTGACTATCTGCTACGTTAGAACTAAACTCGGGGCTCGTTAGTCTCATTGTTAAGTAGTTCGAATGAATGTAACTTGCTCCCTGAGTTAATTAAAATCATATAACACTGGTCCCAAGAAAGTTTCCTGTCAAGAAAGTCCACTGTACACCGCTCCTGTGCTACCT
>JAHPZR010044681.1:0-13193 GCA_019787425.1 Platygyra sinensis | reverse complement strand
CAATCAAATTTACAGATTCACATAGACTATGGTAAATTTATACTAATCTGTGATAGATAGTGAGTAGGGTAACAGTGTGCGCTTGTTAAACAAATGACGGCCGTTTCTTGGCGTTTTCGAAGTGTTGAGAAGAGGATTTAGATTAAGTTTTGAACGACTAGTAGATTTATACTAAAACAATTAGATTATTCGCTCTCAATTTCTTTCGCGCGATAGAAATCTCGAGCTCATAATCTAATTGTTAAATAGAAAACGGTAATACAGCCAATCAAATGCACAGATTCACAATTCATTACGGTAAATTTATACTAATTATTGTTATTACTCCATTTTAACTGTCTGGCTTAGATAGCCAAAACATTTTCCTGGGACCATAGATCTCGCCAACCGGAGCGAATTGCGGTTGTTTTGCCTGAAAGTCAGTTTGCAAGGACTGGTAGCTCCTTAGCCAATCGATTAAAGACGATAAATAGGCTTGTTTTGGGTAATTTTGTTTCATTGTGCCAACAATGTTGTCTTTTTCGCTCGTTTAGTTTAAAGAAAAGAAAACTAACATATCCTTGTTTGAACGTTAAGTTGGGGTGAAGGGACTTTATGTCAGGGCGAGCTGACATCGAGCGAAACGACCAATTACCACCATGGCCTCCTTCGAGAGAAACGTAGAGAACATCGCTAAAATAGCGTTTCTCTATCTACGTCTATACTGCGTGAAGTTTCTAAGAGTTAGATTTAGCTTCTTGTTTAAATTTACTTTGTTGCCTTCCGACTGGTCTTGGCTTTTCGTGTTTCCACGGTGCTTCTTTTTCTTCGACAGGGAACACAAAGCTGTAATCGTGAATCATTCTCTTGGTGACAAACTCTTGTGTGCTGCTACTGACGAACTTATTGAATCATACACTCCTCAAGGAGAAGGTAAAATAAAAGGCTCATATTATACATACAGTCGAACCTACGGATGCAACCACCTCTCCTAGACGACCAGTTTTCCAAAATAACAAAAGTTTTCAAGTCAGATCATTATACTTAGAACCCTTTGTAAGCGACCACCTTTCGAATTGGACCGACACCACTTTTAGAACTAAAAGTGTGAAATTTTCTTTTGTTTTCAACTTCCCCTAAGCGACTACTTGACCGATAATAGAGCAGAAATTGGACAATAAGGTGTTGTACTATTATCGCATTCCTGGGTAGTGCAAGAAAAAATTGACTTTTCACATGAATAGAGCATTAAAGCATAGGGTGTGTTTCTGCAGTGAGGAAGCTTACGGAGGCTCAACAGTTTTTCACATGTATGTCTTTGAGTCTTGTACTAAATCCCGTCTGCCTACCATTTTACGTTTTTTCCATCTATACAGCCATGAACGAGTCAGGTGTACAATGGTCAGTTGCTACTGAAGAGGATTACAAGAATGGAGAACGTTTAGTTATAAAACACAACAAGGTAAATGACAGTAGCAAAGTAATATATCTTATTAGACATTTCGTGGTGTAGTATCGCTGAGTAAAAATTCTCAGCGATACTACACAACACAATGTCTAAAAAGAGATTTTATGTCCGTGCGGGCGAATTTCGGGGATATTTATTTACGGGAAATGTATGACAGAAGAATGCGAAGCGGAACGGAAATGGCGCGGGAAATCTAGCAAAATGATTGGTCAACAGCAAACAAACCTGTCTAACCGGCCCTCTGGAGTACAAATACCGCGTGATACTTGTACTCGTTTTGGGCGTTGTTTGTACTCTACGAGGTGCAGTTGGATAATAAGAATGATTATTTTACCATTCCAGGTTTGGTATTGCGTGTTTTGATTGGCTGAGATATCTCCTGCAGTCTGTTCTATCCAATCAGAACTAAGACGGTCACTTCTCAGCCAATCAGGTGCAAAAATTGACCAATCTTTCACTTGGCATATTGCAACTTTTCTTGCGTTTCTCAGCTCTATCTCTTGCCAGGCTGGCCGCATTCTAAGGCCCCATTTATATGGTCTCGGGTACACGAGATAACACCCCCCCCCCCCCCCCATCCCCCGAGTTACCCTGGTCGAGGCAGTAACTGTTAGCTATTTGTTTGCAAAATCAACCAACCGTTTACGTTAGGATCGAGAAACCGTCTTGGGGGGCGAGACAACTCGGGTGGATGAGTTGTCTCGCCTCGGTACAGGCAGGGACAACTTTTCTTCATATAAACGCTTTGGCTCGCCTAACCGAGGCAACTATCGGCGTGTCGAGTGTCGTCATGCCTAAATTTCGGATTTTAAGCAGAAATTCGTATCAAACAAGTGAAAATTAACTTGGTAAAACCCACTGAGATCGAATGACCGAGGGAAACTTAAAGAAAGATGGGTATTTGTACATCTGATTATTCAATAAGGGTTATGAAACATCGTGCAGGGTCCACGTGGCTACGTTTTCACAGATAAACACTGCTACGTTTTCACAGATAAAGTTGCCTCGCGGGGAGAGTTGTCTCGAGACCGTATAACTGGGGCCAAACACTGCTTTGTGTAAGCAGCTAATTGCAAACTGATTTAAACAATGTTTTAAAAAGTAATTTTTGATTTTTAATAGGCCATTTCGCAGGTAACGTGGCATGGAAAGGAGATTATTTTGCCTCGGTTGTTCCTCAAGGTAAATCATTGTGTTGTTTATTAAACAAGCCCTCAGGTTACACCAAGATTATTAACCGCGCAGCCGTAGGCGTGCGCAGGTCATGGTTTGCCTTCGGTTTGTATAGGAAATCGGTCTGTTCGAGAAACAATTAGGGATTAATTGTACGCGTGAACAGATCGGACTTTTTAGTAATTTCCACGAGTGGCTGCCGCAACCACGAGTGGAAATTAGAAAAAGTCCGATCTGTTCACAAGTACAATTAATCCCTAATTGTTTCGAGAAAGAAGACCGATTTCCTTTTAATAATACGGCAACCGTGAATACAAGCTACTGGCTGACGTCTTTTTGCTATTGAGGGTTGCTAGAATGAAGCAACGGTGTGATAAAATATGTTAGTTTAGTCTTTAAGTTTCTCAACAATTTGCGCCAAAGTTCTCCATACGATATTATTTTTCTTTCGAAAACGAGCCACATAGACGAGCAAGTTCCAAGTTTGTAACATTAAGTTCAATTTCATTGGCTTTGAAGCTGTCAAAACTCTGAACGCATGAGCGACTTTTTGATGAATAATCAACATGTACAGGAAAGAAAATGCACGTCGAAACCAGTCGAGACGGTATCAAAAGCGTTTTATTTATTGACAAAACTTGCGTGAAATCGTTTTAAGAAAAGTTTACAGCCTTAATTTAAACTATGACATGGAGCTAAAGATACAAGGACGAGTTCATTCGGGAAAACTGAGGATAACTGTGCAAAGACAAGTGAAGTTGAAATGGGAAGACTAGTTCAAAGTGACCGGTGTGTTCGTCAACGAAGTTTGTAAGTTTTTAAGATTTTCAAACCATGGACTTAAATTGCTTTGCTTGGTCCGCGGCTCATGAATTCTTCAGAAACGCCAGCTGGACATTTTTGTTACTAGTCGCCTCCATTCTTGGAACGACCATCCTTCCTTGAATTAGATATTCTCATCTTCGTAGGGCTTGACTCGGCAAACGTGACATATAGTCGCGGCCATTTTCATTCTTTGCAGACTTGAAGCGTTCATTGCGCGAGTTGTAGTCTTCTTGCCTTCCTCTTAAACCAAAATGTTGAGTCACTAAGTACCAAGTTGTGTTTAGTCGACAAGCCGATCCCGACTCTGGCTCGCAGCTGCCGTCTTTCTTCTTTAACTACTTTAATTCGGTGTAGAAATATCCGAGAACCTCTTCAAGATGCTCGAGCGAGAGATTTTCAATGCAGCCTTTCGGATTTTTCCTCTCGGTAGCTCACTCCAAATATCTGCGTAGCTAAGTTTTGGTCGATTTTGTTTTTGTTTTTATTTACTACTGCTTTTTCATACAAAGCATTTCTTGTTTGTCGTCAACGGCAAACTTGAATTTATCCGATCAAATGCAACCGATACAATTAAAATTTAATTGTTCAGCTATCGATACAATTTGGGATAAATTGATCAGCTTCCAACCAATCAGAAGCGAGTATTTACGGTAGCAGTATTATTAATTTTATAATTGTTTTTTTTGTTAGTTTTGTCGGTGAGCAGATAAAAATCGTCTTGTTTCTATTGGCGGACAGAACTGGTTTTGCTGTGAAGTCAAAACTCAAGATTGAAAAGCTGAATATCTTAATATGGACTAAATATAACGAACACCTTTCTGTGGAACACTGACAATACGTTTCCACTTTTGATTTTCTCGTAGGTGGGAACAAATCCGTTTTTATCCATCAGATGACAAAACGTCGAAGTCAGGTACCATTTTACAGCTGGTTACTTTCCTGGGCCCAAAACGATAAATAAGAACCGAAACAATGCTGTACATATTTCTGCGGCTTTTATGATAAGTTAAGTCAATGATGGACATTAACAGCTCTTTCATCCGCAAACAAGACAGTAGACTCCTGCTTAAAATAAACAATAGTTTGGAATCATACCCTGCAACTGTTACTCTTTGTCAAGATAGCTTTATATAAACTGCTGTTACAGCCTTACTTTCTCGCAGTAGTACTTAATGCAGGTTTAATCTTGCTAACCTGTAGAAGGACTTGCCAAACAACTCATTTCATTCTGACAGGGTGGTTACCTCAATTCCTCATGTGCAAGTCCTTGTACACACAGAATAGTTTGAAGATTTCCGTAGAACTGTAATCGTGGTTCTCTCCACTAACAATTAATGCTCTTCAGAATGTCTCACTGTGATAGGCCATGTTGACCAAATGATGTTCTCTCCCGTTTCTCAGTGTCCCTTCAAGAAAGCCAAAGGCCTGATCCAGCATGTGTTGTTCCACCCAACCAGACCATTTCTATTCGTAGCTGTAAGTAGTAAAGAACTCAGTGGCGTAAATGAACGCTTCAGTTTACACGTATCTTGTATTTCGACAACTTCTAACCACACCAGGAAAGCGAGTACAAAACACACAAGGACGGTGATGAAAGCTTTACGGTTGTAAGGAAGGCATTGGGTACTTCTAGTATGTGACCAATAGCGCTCACTTAAAAGGGGAGTGGTACTGCTTTAGACTAGAAAAAAAAAACTTTGATCTTCTCTTGTCGAAATTCAGTTTGAGAATGTTGAACAACTTTAAACCAGACAACATTATGCTTTTCTGGAACATGTGTCAATTGCTTTTGAATGAAATAAGGCTGTGTGAGATTTGTTCCTAGTCTTAACTGCCCATAATTTTCCTTCTTTTCATTAGACCCAACGTTTTATCAGAGTATACAATCTCACAAAACAAGAACTGACAAAGAAACTCGTTTCAAACGTGAAGTGGATTTCCAGCATGGCTGTTCATCCCAAAGGTAGGTAATGCTTTTTCTCATCCCAGGGACGAAATACAGTGGAACCCGGTTAATACGGACACCAAAGGGACGTGCCATAGTGTCCGAATTATCCGGGTGTCCGTATGAAGGTGGCTGAACACAGTTTTTGATACCTCTGTTTCATTTACATTTTTCTCTAAAACCCTTGATCCTTTGGTCACCAAAAATGGCAGCAAGCAAGTTGACAACACAAACTTCAACTTTTTGATAATTAAGCTGACGTATGTACCGTTGCCATGGTAACATGATCAAATATAAACAGGTGTTTAAAATCGGTTTTGTTTATTTGCAGAAAATCTAGTCATTAGATTTTCTTTATAATTTGCATCCAACAAGCTTGTAACGATACTCGCAAGTTAGCGCTATTTTAATAATAATTTAACAAACAGATCTTTAATTATCCCTCTTTGAAGGTTCACTGGCATATCTTGAATTTCCGTTGTTTAAAGTTCAATTTTTTTTCAATCCTCCAGTTACTTATTTCCTAAAGTATTTTCGTGCCAAATTTCGTGAAATTCTAATGAGTGGTTCTCGAGAAATAAGCGCCTCCGAGAAGTCAATTTTTCACTCAATCGCACTTTTTTCGACTTACTACGCATGCGCTGCATTTAACTGGGTTCTTTTAGGCAACAAAGAAATAGCAGAGCTGAGTTCTTTGCCATCGTTACCTTTCCAACATACCTTTGTAATAAAAGAGTAAAACCACCAATTCAATACATTGTGTTTATTTGTGAAGAAAACATAGTACAGATAGCGCAGACATTGAGCAAATAAAAATGATCGCTCTATTTATGCCATATTTGTTTTTATGCAATACTTGTGCGCGCGCTAAATCGCGTTAGCAGAGCGCGCGCCAAAACTGTGTTCGGCCCCTTAAGCGGGCTCTCTAGAGAAAACGTCTGGGACACATGTTTTATCGATATAAAGACCAAAGCAGAGAGTTTTACGAGAAAACGTTGTTTATTTCTCAACTGTAACAGCAACAAGTTACATCCAAAGGAAACCTCACGATCATTATCATAGTCTCAGAGTAAAATCTTTTAGTTTTGTACAGAGTATTGTTATTAAAACGGGTATGAGTCTGTGACTTTACATCGTTTTTTTTTTAGCACAGTTCATTTAAAATTTTATTCACCCGTAAAAATATGTCATTATTTGAACAGGGTACGATGTCTACAATATCACATAATTGTGACAATGAAAATAGACAGTGAGCAGATAACCAGTGTCCGTAAAGTGGGGTTGACAATATATGAGAGTTTGTGACTCGGGACACAGAAAAGTGTCCGTTGTCCGTATTACCCGGTGTCCGTATAACGCTGGTTTAATTTCAGAGAAAATATCTGAGCTTTTTGTCCGTATAAAGCGGGTGTCCGTATTAAGTCGGGGTTCCACTGTACCTTTTTTAAAATTGTGCATTCATCAGCTTTATTAAAAACTGGATCACTGGATTATATAATTCAAGACTTTTCATTGGCTTAACCATCATGGGCTATGAGCAATTAGTATAAACTTTTACCGTAGTCTATTGTGAATCCGTGAGTGTAATTGGCTACTATACCGTCTTTTGTATTAAACCCAATTTAGGGTTAAAACTCTTTAAAGTTTAAAAAAAATCACACGGTGAAGTGTTTACAGTGTACTTCTTCCTTACAATGGATTCTGTTGAAGGAAACGGCTGTAAGTCCTTTGGTCTTGGTAATTTAGGTAAAAGATCCTCAGGGTTTACTTGGACCTGCAAAAATGGAATATACCCAGATGTTTACATTTATTAACTCAGATAACAAAACTAACAATAACATGTACTGAATTCAACTCTGGCCATTCACACTCTGTTGGCAATCATTCTTAAGATCCATCAAAGATTTATGTTGACATCAGTGAGAAGGCACTCAATGACATTGGAATCTAGATTGATCTCGATTAAAATTTTTGAGAAGTCCAAGCTCAATCATGATCACTGGCTGAGTCCCTGTGTTGTGTTACTGAGTCACTTCACATATCAGTGCCTCCCAAAAACCAATGCACTCGCTGTTGTACTCTTAAAAAAACACATGTACCTCTGGTAACAGTTACTACTGGAGATCCAATCATTTTAATTAATATTATTGAAAGTAGGTATGGGACTCATGGTAACTGTTACAAGGACTCTAGATTGATCACGATAATTCAATTTCGAGTCTGATGCAATCCATATCATATGGATTGCAATAGACTCTAAACTGGTTTTGTGCTTCAGGGAAACATTATAAGTTTTAGTGGCATTGCTGATGGGCTCAAGTTCACAGTTAGATCTTTTTAAGCTAGCAAGATCTCACCCTCATCTTTCTCTGCCTTGGACAGAGGTACAAGTCTAGACATCTTTCAAATCTTTCTTGAATAAATTTGTTATAAGCTGGAACGAGGCGAAGGCTGGAGTATCTAAAATGTGAGACAAAATTATCAGTGAGCGACATTTACACTTTGATATTTATTATAATTTTGATCAAATTAGAAGAATGGAATAGTCTTGCAAATATTACACCACACAGAGTGCTGTTAGAAACCGCGAGGCCCTTAACTTTTTCTCATACTTTTTCGTATGAGGAAAAGTTCAGGCCTCACAGCAAGACTAAGTAAAAGTGAAACCAGCTTCCAAAATTCAACATTTGATAAAATAATGTGTTTAGAGAAATGCCTAGCCACTTGATCTGACCTACATATACACTGTAACAGTTTGTGAATGAAGACAACCACTAACTTTTTTGGAAGGAAATTTTGTGGTCTGTCATCAGGATCCATGGCCTCCCAAGCAGCAATCTGTACAGGTCAAAAAAAAAATAAATGTTAGCTAAGGGTCATTAGTAAAAAGCTGATATACTAACTACTTACAGCACCCTTGTAAGTTGTGAACTCAAAGAACATTTAGTTCTTAATTTTTTGGTTAATATGTTCAAATATCTTCATTTCGCAAATTATACTGTAAAACAGAAGAGAAGTAAAATCTTATTGTCGACTGAAGACACAAAGTGAATCTTTTTGTCAATGTGCCCATCTTAATTTATTGCGCTAAGCAATGCCTCAAAATATAAAGAAATCACAGATGTAACAACAACTGTACAGCAAAAAGAGTTACCATCATTGGTTCTTTTTTAAATATAATTGAACACTTGCAGATGATAACACTTCATGGCTGCATTTGTTGTAAGTTTTCTGGGGATTCAAATCTTTTTCACTTTTACATGATTGTGGTAATACAGCTACTTCAATCCCAAAAGCTCATTAGCTGAATCTTGTCATTTCCCAGCTCAAAATCTCTTTTACAATCACTAGACTGTACTAGCTGTCTATTAAAAGGAGACCTTGGTTGTTGATCAATGATTAACGTTATCATTATCATTATCATCATTATTATTTCTTTTTATTTGTTTATTCATTTATTTATTTATTCATTATTTATTATTTATTTATTTTTTACATACCTCTTCTTCTGTTGGTAAGTACTCTGGGGGAGGATTGTAAGACTCTTCATGACCTGAAATAAAAAATGAATATATATACTTTTGGTATTCACTTCAAGGAGTACAAGAGTAGACTGAACCATTTTTAATTAATGTAATATTCACATTCTTGGTGCACTCGAACTATCCAATCAGATATCAAGAAAAGCCATCTTTCAATTCTGATTGGATAGTCTGCATACATCGATTGACTGACTGATTGATTGATTGATTGATTGATCGATTGATTGATCGATCGATCGACCGACCGATCGACCAATCGACCGATCCATCCATCCATCCATCCATCCATCCATCCATTGATTGATTGATTGAAAAAGTTATTTAATGAAAGCCATTCTTTGGTAAATATTTGATAACTGAAAGTAAGAACTGAGTGATACATGTACATGTACCTGGTAGCTTCATTTTAGGTGCTGGGATATGCATGTTATGCCGTGGTTTAGTCTACAAAATGAAAAAACAACAAAGTAACTTATTACAGTGAAGAGCTCCTTTACAGCTAAGCAAGACAAGTAATTAATTAGAAAAAATGCAATGAACAAAATGTACAAAACCTGGTCATCTTCTTTGTCCCAGATCAGATAATATCTTGGTTTATCAGCTTTGTCGTCTTTCTTGGGTTTTATCCAGCCATTCCTGATTGCTCTGACAATCTTCATACCTATTTCAGGTAGTACATGTACATGCATAACACCACATGAAAGATCATTCAAAACAGGTCATCTCTGCATTGCATGAACTAACAGTTTATATTTAGAATTTTTTCAGGCTCTATTTTTGCAAGTTCTTAACTCATTTTGTGTATGCAACTGCAATGAACTCTTGTGCTTTCTCTCAGTTGACACAAGATGGTACATGACGATTACAACCTCAAGATTGTTGGGGCACAATCCTGGGATGTACCCTTGATGGACCAGACTCCAATCATGCGAGGAACAGGTTGTTTTAAAAACCAGTTTTTCACATGATTGTAGACTAGTCTGCTTAAAAGCACTAACTTGCAATCATATGGGAACCTCTTTGGTCAATACGCCTTACCCTTTTGTGTTCCCACTTGGATGGAATGTGACGTGACTTTGGCTCCGGAGCATTGCTTAATGGGTGCAACATCTTCTCACCAGTGAAAAAATCCACATAAGGCTGGTTATAAAGAAAAAAAAAACAAATCAAGAGTTAGTTGAAAAAGTTATCAGTTTTTTGTTCACTATTCTTAACTAACCATTTTCATTGGTGTGTCAGATTATCATAATGGCTATATATGAGACTTTAAAGAACAATTCAAAGCACTTCTGCCTAACAAATTGTTTGAAAATTATAATAAACCCAAAACAATTAACATCACTCCACAAAAAATTGCAGCAAACCTCATAAGGATCATATCCAGCACTGGGGAACTGGGAATTCTGAAGTCTGTCTATTATATCCAGTTCCTCATTGGTAAGAACAACTTCTTTCATTGTTGCCTTGTCTCGTACTGTTCTCCTGAGAAAGAAGCAGCGTGACAAGTGTTATCGATGATAGTTTTGATATAACATTATTAGCATGGGAAGTCAGAATAAATACATGTATCTATTACTAATTAATTGACAAGTTACATTATTTTGCTATTAAAGTTGACTTTAACTAGTTTACATCAAAACATTCTGTGAAAAATGAGTATATTAGTTGTGGTATGTTCATTTAACACAGTATCCAAAGTTTTCTCAATCAATTGAATATTTTTAAGCCAAAACAGCACAGTAACTGTTAAACTTCTTACAATGTACATCATAAACTAACGGTAAACTGCAGTATTAGCTCAACACAAGCAACAACACAATCAAATTAAGAATAATGGGCTCATGTAAAGCACAGCTGCTACATGTACATAACAGTCTGCATGCACTGCATGCCTACTATACGTAATTTTGTATTGAACAATTATGAAAAATCATATGCAATCAATTTATTTTTAAATTATAACCAGTTGCTTACCAGTAGTTAGGGTCATCCATTTTTGACAAGAATTCATCCAGCTGAAAATAAATTAAATTAAATTTGTAAAATTACAAATATTAAGGGATGGGTGGGGGGGGGGGGGGGGGGAAGAACTTACAGTAATTTATAAATATGATCATGACCAAATAAAGGATCAAGTATTGTAACTGTGAGTTTTGCTAATACATCAACACAACTAATAGCCCATTTCTAAGTTCATATGAAAGGATCGGCACCAAGATTCGCTTTGAGAAAGAGGCTTTATAACTAAAGCATTGTAATTTGGAAATGGTCTAACGATAACATGATGTGCACTTTCATTACTAACCTCGTCAGCAGTAGCTGGTTTTAGAATTCTTTTGCCATCCAAGTTGTAGCCTATGTGTGGATATTCATTGTACCACTCTACAGGAATGTTACCAATTGTGTTTCGTGAATCCTGAGGGAAAATAATGCAGAAAAAAATAAATCAGCACACTAAAATTACAGTAAACTATAATCTCATTCTGTCTGCCAAGAAAAATAGTTACTGACAGGTATATTCAAAAGATCACAAGATTCAATGTGAAATGTACCTTAACAATAAGCATCATCATTCAACTTAATGTCTGTTAAATTTAAATTATTATTTTACCCAAACCTTTTAAATAATTTCTTGTTGATCCTTGTAACAAATCACGACAAGTCTCAGACTTTCAGGAAAGGCATAAAAAGAGCATGGCCAATCGTACCTGTATAATACAACTGTACACATGATGGCACATTGACAAAAAGATTCACTTTGTGTCTTCAGTCGACAATAAGATTTTACTTCTCTTCTGTTTTACAGATAATTTGCGAAATGAAGATATTTGAACATATTAACCAAAAAATTAAGAAACTAAATGTTCTTGAGTTCACAACTTACAAGGGTGCTGTAAGTAGTTAGTATATCAGCTTTTTACTAATGACCCTTAGCTAACATTTATTTTTTTTTTGACCTGTACAGATTGCTGCTTGGGAGGCCAGGATCCTGATGACAGACCACAAAAATTTCCTTCCAAAAAAGTTAGTGGTTGTCTTTCATTCACAAACTGTTACAGTGTATATGTAGGTCAGATCAAGTGGCTAGGCATTTCTCTAAACACATATTTTATCAAATGTTGAATTTTGGAAGCTGGTTTCACTTTTACTTAGTCTTGCTGTGAGGCCTGAACTTTTCCTCATACGAAAAAGTATGAGAAAAAGTAAGGCCCTCGCGGTTTCTAACAGCACTCTGTGTGGTGTAATATTTGCAAGACTATTCCATTCTTCTAATTTGATCAAAATTATAATAAATATCAAAGTGTAAATGTCGCTCACTGATAATTTTGTCTCACATTTTAGATACTCCAGCCTTCGCCTCGTTCCAGCTTATAACAAATTATTCAAGAAAGATTTGAAAGATGTCTAGACTTGTACCTCTGTCCAAGGCAGAGAAAGATGAGGGTGAGATCTTGCTACGCTTAAAAAGATCTAAACTGTGAACTTGAGCCCATCAGCAATGCGCCACTAAACCTTATAAATGTTTGCCCGAAGCACAAAACCCGTTTTAGAGTCTATTGCCATCCATATGGATAGGGATTTGCAATCAGACTCGAAAATTGGTAATTATCGTGTATTCAATCTACGAGTCCATTGTAAAACAGTTACCCAGTGACCGTCCTCATACCTACTAATTCCAATAATATGTAATATCAAAGTGATTGGATCTCCAGTAGTAACTGTACCAGGAGGGTACATGGGTTTTTTTAAGAGGTACAACAGCGAGTGCACTGGTTTTTTGGGAGGTCACTGATATGTGAAGGTGTACTCAGTAACCCCACACAGGGGACCCTCGAGGGCCAGTGATCACGGATGTGTAGCTTTGCGACTTCTCAAAAAATTTTTTTAATCGAGATTCAATCTAGATTCCAATGTTCGATTGAGTGCCTTCTCACCTGATGTTCAACATAAATCTATGATGGATCTTACGAATGATGTCCAACAGAGTGTGAATGGCCAGAGTTTGAAATTCAGTAGCATGTTATTGTTAGTTTTGTTGAGTCTGGAGCTAATAAATGTAAAACATCATGGGTAGTATTCCATTTTTTTGTCTAGGTCCCAAGTAAACCCCTGAGGATCTTTTTACGCTAAATTACCAAGACCAAGGACTTAGCAGCCGGTTTTCCTTCAAACAGAATCCATTGTAAGGAAGAAGTACACTGTAATAACATACTTTCACCGTGGGTTTTTTCTAAACTATTAAAGAGTTTGTAACCTAAAT
>JAHPZR010044680.1:7500-12478 GCA_019787425.1 Platygyra sinensis | reverse complement strand
CTCCCTGAAAAGCAAGCTGTAAAATTAATTTTGCATTCTGTGCACAGTGTATCTCTCATATACCTGTTGTAACTTGAGGCTGTAAATTTTTTGATCAATAGATCAATTCATTGAACTGCTCTGTAGAGAATTTCTGTCTCCAGTCTATGACTTTGTCTTGTAATATTTGTCAGGCTAGTCACACAGAGTCCAACATTGGCCAAATCTATACAGTACCTGAAGACATTTCCACCAGAGTTCTGTCATATTTCTTCACAAAGAGATTTCAGTCAGAGGTAACAACTGTTTTGTCAAATGCACTACATAAATACAAATTTATTAATTTTTAATAATTAATTTGAAAAGAACAAAAGCGGTTAATTTACTAGTCGCCCATTTATTACCTAAACAATAATAATTATTATTAAATCTGTCACCAAATTAATAAGGTGCAAGTCTCAACTAATGATGTATTATATATTAAGTAGAATTGAAAACCATGGTCTATAAGATTTCTATTTCATGCTAAATGCAATCCTTAATAATGCGTTGAACAACCAGTGTGCTTGTTTTCTATTCCAGTGTCAAATAACCGGAAGTACAAGTTTAATGATTAGAAAGCCTGCATTAGAGGTCTTACAGCACCTCAAAAGGTTGTCGGAAGGTGCAAGTCCACCTCCTAAATTTATTTTCTGTATCCTTTAAATCTTGTTAGAGTGTTGCCGTGTGACCTGTTTAGCATCAGATCATCAACTCACTTTTGAAGTATTGTCTGAAATGCTGATTACAAGAGACCAGCCTCAGGTTCTAGACCCCCCAGCAAGGACTGCACAGAGGGAGGGGTTGGGGTAGCCCCCCCCCCCTCCACTGTTTTACAAAAATACAAATAAATTAAACAAAAAATAAGTTAGCAAAAATACTGGAGCCAAAAATAGCAAAAAAATGGCTAATTTGAAAGTGACCAGAGTTAATGGCAAAGACAAATGTGTAGATAAATAGACAGAATTAATTAAGAGCTACCCAACCCAGAAGGGGAAATGGTAAAAGACGTTATCATGTTATGTAAGCTGATTTTCGTAAATCTGGCAACCAGTACAGCCAGTGTTAGACTGCCCAGAGACTAAAAACATGGCTTCATTCAAGGATAACCCAGGAACAATTTAGTAACCTGACAGTTTTAAACATGCACAAGGAATGACAACAACAACAACAACAAGATTTATTTGAACTGTAACATTAACGAACTGACAGGCTTTCCAGCATTGACATTTTAAACGAATTTACCGACCACAACACAAACAGAAAGGCTGCATAAATTTGGCACTTTCAGCGCTCCAAGCTCACTTTTTCAAAAAGTCCTCTTTTGGCGACCTTTAATTGTAAAATGGTCGCCATAAAAAAAATTCAGTCGCCGAAAAAAAAAAACAGACGTGAAGGGGAGGACACTTCATGACATATTACATGTTCCCAAAAAACAAAACCTTGAAGGGAGGACACTTAATGACATAGTAAGTAAGTAAGTAAAACCTTTAGCACTTAATAGCCAAAGGCTAATAAACTTGTGGCCCTCATAAAATACACAACTATATACAATCTAAAAATAATGTAAGCTAAAATATATAAACATAAAAAAAGACAAGATTCAATAATTCATAATTTTTTTATTACACGAAGAGCCAATGTGCCGAACGGCACATTTTCAACACTTTACTTTGCTACAGTAAGTTTACGCGTTCATGTTAAGTTTCTGGACGACGAGAGGGGAAAAGAGAAAGACAGGTGATGCCGCCGCTTGTACTATTGATTAAATTTGTCCTATTATATTGATAATTTTTCAAGTAAGTTTCACTTTAATCTGTTGGTCGCCAATTGGTGACTTTTGCCAGAATTTTGGTGGCCACAAATTTTTTCCACTCGCCATGGCGACCAAAATGGTCACAGCTTGGAGCGCTGACTTTTCAAGTATATGATATACAGTAACTTTAATATCATTCACCTAATCGTTTTCAGTTACTGTTTTGTTAAATTTCAGAGCCGTGGAAATATTTTGAATGAATAATTAAACAATAATTGAACTCAGCTTTTGTATGATATGAAGATATGAAGATATGCAGATCTTGGAGGGTGTTATCTGCCTGAAGCCACCAGCTTTGGTGGATAACACCCTCCTCAATCTGCATAATTCTTTATTTCATACTCGGCCTCATCCAATAATAATTATTGCTTACTTTACAGCATTGAGTTCAAGGCAACTCAAGCAAAATCTTTGGATTTGTGGCTTATTTTTATAGTAATGGAAGGTTGATATCAGTAGTATAACAGTCTGATATTTCAATTTAATAATGGCGAGTTTTGCTATCTTGCCTGCTCGGGATTACCTGCTGTGTCCCGCAAGACTGAGAATGTAATTTTTCCATATAAGAACTAAATCCTGTTTTGACCAAGGTTTTGTCAACATGGCTGTCCAGATATTGGCCTCGTTCATTTTTGGCATGTTTATGGACTAAGTAAAAAGACCTTGTCCAATATCCAGCCATCTTGACCTCATGCTTGGTTGATGACCCATTTATAGCGCCTTCCCCCACTCAACATAATTAAACAAATACATGTACTAGACGGTTTTTTGGGTCAACCTGACGTAATTGACACCCCTTGTTGAGATAAGTATCCCATTCAGGAAGGGTACATGCACTGTACATCATAGTAATACTCTGAGTTATTCATTGTACAGAATGGAGATCTACATGAAAGTGCTGCCAGTATGAAATTTTTAGCCTTTTGTTAATTAAGTCGCCGCTTGTCTTCATTTGTGACATGTTACTAATCACAACAATGCAGTAGACTGAGTTCCATAGTAGAGCCAGTTGTCTCATGTAAAGTTAGCCTGGTGAAACATTACAGATTGGCTACAACTCTTTCTATGGAGAGTTTTTGAGCAGAGGACAAAGATGATTTTGATAACAAGAGTAATGAGACAAATGTTTTATGGATATTCAGTAGTTAAAACATTCTAAATCAAATTGCTCATGTTGTTCTATGATTTGTGATGTATAAAGATCTTGTTCTTGGTAAGGGGTACTCAACAAAGGTTTTTCAGGGGGGCTCCACCCTGAGTCCAACCCCTTACCCTTTTATATACCATTTGGACAGAAATAGTACCCCTTTTGTATACATTTTATTGAAAAAAGTACTCCTTTCACATGCCCACTTTCGGGCAGAGCCTTCCCATATAGGCCATTATAGAAAATCTTCCCCTTGTGGTAAAGGTAAGGTAATTGTCACAATTTTGTAGGTTGTTTGTGCACTCAACTCCGGAGTGAGCAGTCCGGCTTCAAGCCTTGGCCGGGAACATTGTGTTGTGTTCTTGGGCAAGATACTTTACTCTCACGGTTCCTCTCTCCACCCAGGTGAATAAATGGGTACTGGTGAATTTAATGCTGGCGGGTAACCCAGCGATGGTCTAGCATCCCATCCAGGGGGGAGTAGAAATACTCCTAGTCGCTTCATGCTACAGAAACCGGGATAAGCTCCAGCCTGGTGGGCCACAATTGGCTCGTATGCAGACTTTACCTTGCCTGTGCATTCAAAATGAACCATGCATGGTCCACCTGACCTGGTAGGTGTTCTTTCCTTAACTGGAGATGTAACCAGATGGTGATAATGGACGTGGTAAATCTCTATCACTTGCTCATGTTCTTCACTATTGCTATTCTGCTGGATGGTTCATTCTGCCAGTACCAAGTGGTAAGATTTCATGAATTCTTATGTATTTCAAACTGGATGAGTCTGAATTTGTGAGATAACATTACAATTTTTTTTAACGATTTTAATTGCAGTATTTAGCTGGTGTCATGGAAAATCAGAGCTACAGGTCTCAACTCAACATGCAGATAGGTTTGACCAACCAGAGCTGGCATCCGCATGGCTTCAAATGTGCCGTTCAATCAATAGCAAGTTCCTTACTGAGGTAAGATTAATTTTAAAAAAATAGTAACATAAATTAGGTTATGTAATAATTACTTTTGGAGACTATAGGTTTATTCTTGCTTATTCTGTGGGATGCTTCAGGTCAGCTGAGGGTCAGAAAGGGTAGCACCTACATGCCTATAAGTCCAGTGCAAATCAATGTTGGCATGCAGCTGATTGCACATCCTGTACATACTATCTTGGATTGACTAGCTTTTGATTTCCAACCAGCAATAAAACAGTTTTTTAACATTTAACTGAAGTTTTGTCCTTGTTAAAATAAAGACTACATTTAAGTGGCCACTCAATAATTAACGTCAAGGCTATTTGGCTGCTTACAGATGTGTTCGCTTACAAGAGCTTAGCTGGACCACCTTGGGACAAACTTTAGTCATATTAGCATATAGTAACTGCAGAGACTTGACCATGTTTTAAATGTTTTGTTCAACTGACATGTGAAAAGTTAATTTTGAGGAAAAATATAGTACTTTCCATTGAGAAATTTTTACCGCTTGTACTATCCAGTAATGAAAGGCTTTATTATCTTATTTTTCGCTCTTTCTGTCAAATTTTTGGTTACAGGAGGTTAAAAACAAAAGAAAATTCTCTATTTTTAGCTCTGAAATTGGTCACAGATGCTTACAAGAGGCGGTCGAAAACAAAAAATCCACAGCCGATGACCGTTTCCACGGAAACGGTCCTTATGGTGAAATCCTGACCAAGAAAGAACCAATCAGAACGCTCAGATTTACCTTGCCATATAATAATCTACATTATTTTTAATATCATTCAGGTCAAGACAAGCAAGCAATACCTTTTTGGTAAGCGAGACACTGCAAAAGAAGGAGAGCCAATAGGAAAAATCATAGATATGGTAACAATAGAATTATTATTTTTATTCTTTGTTAGGCTCAGTAAAAAGAAATTAGCCAGTCCTTATCAAGTAACGGACGTTTTTCACAAATAACACGGCACTTTGCAAGTTACATCTCTGACAAAGTCGAATGGTTTGCTAAATTATCGGTGATGGCAG
>JAHPZR010044680.1:0-2500 GCA_019787425.1 Platygyra sinensis | reverse complement strand
GAGTGGCCACTTAAATGTAGTCTTTATTTTAACAAGGACAAAACTTCAGTTAAATGTTAAAAAACTGTTTTATTGCTGGTTGGAAATCAAAAGCTAGTCAATCCAAGATAGTATGTACAGGATGTGCAATCAGCTGCATGCCAACATTGATTTGCACTGGACTTATAGGCATGTAGGTGCTACCCTTTCTGACCCTCAGCTGACCTGAAGCATCCCACAGAATAAGCAAGAATAAACCTATAGTCTCCAAAAGTAATTATTACATAACCTAATTTATGTTACTATTTTTTTAAAATTAATCTTACCTCAGTAAGGAACTTGCTATTGATTGAACGGCACATTTGAAGCCATGCGGATGCCAGCTCTGGTTGGTCAAACCTATCTGCATGTTGAGTTGAGACCTGTAGCTCTGATTTTCCATGACACCAGCTAAATACTGCAATTAAAATCGTTAAAAAAATTGTAATGTTATCTCACAAATTCAGACTCATCCCAGTTTGAAATACATAAGAATTCATGAAATCTTACCACTTGGTACTGGCAGAATGAACCATCCAGCAGAATAGCAATAGTGAAGAACATGAGCAAGTGATAGAGATTTACCACGTCCATTATCACCATCTGGTTACATCTCCAGTTAAGGAAAGAACACCTACCAGGTCAGGTGGACCATGCATGGTTCATTTTGAATGCACAGGCAAGGTAAAGTCTGCATACGAGCCAATTGTGGCCCACCAGGCTGGAGCTTATCCCGGTTTCTGTAGCATGAAGCGACTAGGAGTATTTCTACTCCCCCCTGGATGGGATGCTAGACCATCGCTGGGTTACCCGCCAGCATTAAATTCACCAGTACCCATTTATTCACCTGGGTGGAGAGAGGAACCGTGAGAGTAAAGTATCTTGCCCAAGAACACAACACAATGTTCCCGGCCAAGGCTTGAAGCCGGACTGCTCACTCCGGAGTTGAGTGCACAAACAACCTACAAAATTGTGACAATTACCTTACCTTTACCACAAGGGGAAGATTTTCTATAATGGCCTATATGGGAAGGCTCTGCCCGAAAGTGGGCATGTGAAAGGAGTACTTTTTTCAATAAAATGTATACAAAAGGGGTACTATTTCTGTCCAAATGGTATATAAAAGGGTAAGGGGTTGGACTCAGGGTGGAGCCCCCCTGAAAAACCTTTGTTGAGTACCCCTTACCAAGAACAAGATCTTTATACATCACAAATCATAGAACAACATGAGCAATTTGATTTAGAATGTTTTAACTACTGAATATCCATAAAACATTTGTCTCATTACTCTTGTTATCAAAATCATCTTTGTCCTCTGCTCAAAAACTCTCCATAGAAAGAGTTGTAGCCAATCTGTAATGTTTCACCAGGCTAACTTTACATGAGACAACTGGCTCTACTATGGAACTCAGTCTACTGCATTGTTGTGATTAGTAACATGTCACAAATGAAGACAAGCGGCGACTTAATTAACAAAAGGCTAAAAATTTCATACTGGCAGCACTTTCATGTAGATCTCCATTCTGTACAATGAATAACTCAGAGTATTACTATGATGTACAGTGCATGTACCCTTCCTGAATGGGATACTTATCTCAACAAGGGGTGTCAATTACGTCAGGTTGACCCAAAAACCGTCTAGTACATGTATTTGTTTAATTATGTTGAGTGGGGGAAGGCGCTATAAATGGGTCATCAACCAAGCATGAGGTCAAGATGGCTGGATATTGGACAAGGTCTTTTTACTTAGTCCATAAACATGCCAAAAATGAACGAGGCCAATATCTGGACAGCCATGTTGACAAAACCTTGGTCAAAACAGGATTTAGTTCTTATATGGAAAAATTACATTCTCAGTCTTGCGGGACACAGCAGGTAATCCCGAGCAGGCAAGATAGCAAAACTCGCCATTATTAAATTGAAATATCAGACTGTTATACTACTGATATCAACCTTCCATTACTATAAAAATAAGCCACAAATCCAAAGATTTTGCTTGAGTTGCCTTGAACTCAATGCTGTAAAGTAAGCAATAATTATTATTGGATGAGGCCGAGTATGAAATAAAGAATTATGCAGATTGAGGAGGGTGTTATCCACCAAAGCTGGTGGCTTCAGGCAGATAACACCCTCCAAGATCTGCATATCTTCATATCTTCATATCATACAAAAGCTGAGTTCAATTATTGTTTAATTATTCATTCAAAATATTTCCACGGCTCTGAAATTTAACAAAACAGTAACTGAAAACGATTAGGTGAATGATATTAAAGTTACTGTATATCATATACTTGAAAAGTCAGCGCTCCAAGCTGTGACCATTTTGGTCGCCATGGCGAGTGGAAAAAATTTGTGGCCACCAAAATTCTGGCAAAAGTCACCAATTGGCGACCAACAGATTAAAGTGAAACTTACTTGAAAAATTATCAATATAATAGGACAAATTTAATCAATAGTACAAGCGGCGGCATCACCTGTCTTT
>JAHPZR010044679.1:0-12357 GCA_019787425.1 Platygyra sinensis | reverse complement strand
ATTTTGCGAGCGCAGCCAGTGTATGCAGTGGCGTCAAGCAAATCATATGCTTCTCGACACGTAGTACAAAGATCGTTTTGAAAACATTTGAATGACTGTTTGTTTTCTTTTAATTTAGCCTTTTTTGGCTAGCCGCACAAAGAGTTGTTTTATTCAGTTTCCTTTACGTCATAGAAGTTTGTTTTTCCACGCGAACATCTCAGTTCACAGCCTTAAAGAGAAGCTCATTGGAGTTTTTCAGAGTTTTTCCTTTATACCGCAGTCAAGATCAGACGTAAGCACGATCATTTAGTTTTCATTAGTTTCTGATCTCATTTCCGTCGTCGAGTGGTATTTTTGCTAGTTTCTCTAGCTTAGACAATCGTTCATTCTTTGTGAGCTTTTTTCCGCAAATGTTGTGATAGTCGACTAGCCTGATCCATGATCATCAGTCCAAGAAACGTGTATTTGAAGTCTAACCAGCGTCCCTCTGTTACTTCACTGTGGTCGACCTAGCGAACTAAAGTACGCTACACGCGTGTCAGCCGTGCTGGGAACGCGACAGTCATCCTAAAATTCCAATGATCTCTCTCCCCACCCCCCTCCCCCCCCCCAAAAAAAAAACAAAAAATCCTCCCCGACCCCACCAGACGATGAATAATGACCGGTCCGTAACGTTTAATACGACAAAAGCAATTATTAACCTGGAGTCTGATCATTTATGAATCGCAGTCGATAGTTAACGTAAAGAAATTAACCCTTTTAACCCCCTTAGCTTTTGTTTTAAATTTAGATGTAATATTTGTTGCCATTATTTACAGTGAACCGGCTTTTAGTCGAGCAAATACGGCAGTCGAGCAAATACCGGTCAAATCGAAGATTTCACTTGTGTTGATAAATCGTGGCGGAGACGGCGGAGACAAACTTTGATAAATTCAAGGAGAAGGTTGCGTATTCGTGGCGGATTGGTTGAAACCAAAGGCCTACGCAAGCTTTGTTCCGTATTTGAAGGCGCTTAAGGTGGCTGAACACAGTTTTTGATACCTCTGTTTCATTTACATTTTTCTCTAAAACCCTTGATCCTTTGGTCACCAAAAATGGCAGCAAGCAAGTTAACAACACAAACTTCAACTTTTTGATAATTAAGCTGACGTATGTACCATTGCCATGGCAACATGATCAAATATAAACAGGTGTTTAAAATCGGTTTTTGTTTATTTGCAGAAAATCTAGTCATTAGATTTTCTTTATAATTTGCATGCAACAAGCTTGAAACGATACTCGCAAGTTAGCGCTATTTTAATAATAATTTAACAAACAGATCTTTAATTATCCCTCTTTGAAGGTTCACTGGCATATCGTGAATTTCGTTTGTTAAAGTTCAATTTTTTTTCAATCCTCCAGGTTACTTATTTCCTAAAGTATTTTCGTGCCAAATTTCGTGAAATTCTAATGAGTGGTTCTCGAGAAATAAGCGCCTCCGAGAAGTCAATTTTTCACTCAATCGCACTTTTTTCGACTTACTACGCATGCGCTGCATTTAACTGGGTTCTTTTAGCAACAAAGAAATAGCAGAGCTGAGTTCTTTGCATCGTTACCTTTCTAACATACCTTTGTAATAAAAGAGTAAAACCATCAATTCAATACATTGTGTTCATTTGTGAAGAAAAAAATAGTACAGATAGCGCAGACATTGAGCAAATAAAATGATCGCTCTATTTATGCCATGTTTGTTTTTATGCAATACTTGTGCGCGCGCTGAATCGCGTTAGCAAGAGCGCGCGCCAAAACTGTGTTCGGCCACTTAAGGTGATTCCTCAGTATTGCATTGCGCATCCCTACTGCGCACGATTTTCGTCATTAGCACGCGCAAATTAGCGCGTGCACGTATACAACGAAAGAAATTTCCCTAACGCTAAGCTCGATAGCGAAATAAATGTTCGTTTTCTTTTAAACGAGCAGGGTGACCTATATTTTTTTATTGCATAATAATAGTGTGTATATTATCCTCCTTAATTAAAAGAAAACTAAAAAAATTTTATCGGAAGGAAAAAAGATATAGGTGAAAGAGTGCACGAAACTGTTACTCTGTGATGCAAATTATGACCGCAAAAATAACGACTCTACGAACGCTTTACGTCCCGAGGTCGTTTTAAATAGTGTGATGTTTCCCCAAATTTTATATGATATTGTTCTGTATGCTCGTCGCTTTCTACCTGTCAAGTTTTTTCCCGAGTATTACTTTTATAAACTATGTTTCAATTTACCGCAAATTTAAACGTGGACCGATGAATAACGCGTGTGATTAGCACTAGTACAGGCACAAATGAGGTAACTAAAGAAGATTGGCCCATCACATCTCTAAAACGAGAATGGTGACCTATCATTTTTATTATATTTTTCAAAACAGGCTTGGTAGAAAACATTCAGGGAAAGTTTCAAAAAAATTCAACATTAACGTTTATTTCTGAGGAATCACCTTAAGAATGATTTATATTTATCATTGAATAGATAATTGTGTTTCCAATATAAACAATAATTCAATACAATACCGACGTCGCGTGATACGATTTATAGAGGTCAGTTGCTTTGATCGACCCTGTGTATTTCTGAATATTTTAATACATTTTGCGGCGGTTCATATGTAGGTGTATAAATAATGGAATGAATGTATGGAATGTATTTAAGTGTTGTTGCATGAAACAACGTAAAACCAACAATGAATTCAGTTTATAAAAATGATCTTGGCCGCCACTCGTGAAGTAATAGTGAGTTCATGGACGATGTTTGACTTAATTGATGTGCTTATATAAAATATGCCCAGATTCGAATCTGGGCATGTAAGGGTGTTGTCTAACAAACCATTTTTACATACACAGCTTCAGAAGCATAATAGAAGCTACTGAAAAGTTAAGACAGTAATCTGGCAATTTTCACGGTGGTGGGGGCATTTAAACAGCTTTTCGGCCTGGGTAGGGGGGGGGGGGGGTGGTTTGGACAAAAAACTGGTACATTACCTCGACCTTGATTATTCTGGATATCACAAAAACCTCATTCAATAAATGTAGATTATTGTAGATTGTAAATGTAGATTATTTTAAAAAAAATATACCGTGCCGTTTTTTTCTAATTATAAGCCCCTAAAGCTGACAAAGGGTGTTTTTAGTAGGCCATACTAATGCTATGTTAACCTATTTTTTTACGAAAATGATGACAACGTGTTCACCAATGGTTGGGCAGTTTTTTGATTTCATGATTGTAGCAGCAAGAGTGTTTCGAGTTACCCATCAAAATCTAAGTGTTGGAGACTGTTTTGAGCCGCCTCAATAAGAAAACGCGAAAGTCTATATAACAAAGTCGAAACTTTAATGGTTTTGTTTACACTTCAAGTGACGTCTGGTACGTGAAATTCTACAAGAGATCCGGCAACAGAGTGGCCAAGTTGTTTTGTTCAGGCCCATTAAAGTTTCAATTGCCCTTGCCGTAGTACCAGCCTTGCTATCAAATTGGTTTTGTTTACACTTCAAGTGACGTCTGGTACGTGAATTTCTACAAGAGATCCGGCAACAGAGTGGCCAAGTTGTTTTGTTCGACGTTGTGTGGTTCTCCTGCATTCAATCGTTTGTAACAAAGTCGCTTACCACAATTTCATTGGTGTTTAACTTCAGTGAGAATCCTGTAGGACCCTGTAGGGTGAAACTTCCAGCCAAATTCCTTGTCAATGAACTGAAGTAAAATTTTGGATAGATCAACGAATCAAACACTTTTCCACTGTGTTTACCGTTTTGTAAGTCTCTAACTCACGAATCACGTCTGATTTCTCTTGTTGATCACCTGATGAATTGCATGTGACTTTTCTTCACGACTGCAAATCTCGACGCACGAATGAATTTGGAAGTTCTGCCGTCTTCTGGGTCAATTTGTTGGGTATTTCACTCGCCTTTCTATAGCCATCGTTCGCTCTGCTTTATGGTATTGTTCGATATTATTCATTTCCTTTCTCTAGCCGGCTCGCTCGCTATAATTCATGGCATTATTTGGTGTTGTTTCGCCCCCTTTGTCTAACCCTGGCCCTCTCTCTTTCGCGATCTTCTTCGCTTCTTGTTTAGCTGAATTCATTCTTGCTCTCTGCCGTTTTCTTTCACGTTCTGTTTAAACCCTATCTTGAAATCCGCTATCGTTTGTTGAGATAACAAAAAGAAATGACTTTATGGCATTCTTGAGCTCCCCCGTTAGGATTACTTGGAGACAACCCTCCCCTCCCTCAGAGTCTGTACCGACAGGCGGACGGACATTGGTCGTACGGTGACGTCAAAAGCAAATTTTCTCGGCTTGATAGGCTACCAAATTTCAGTCCTTACCCATGGTGCTTTGTTAGCACGCTTTGCGAGCTGAGGCTTCACTCTATTTACACTCGATGTCATCAGCCGACGGTAATAGTCGGTAATATAATGGGTTAGTTGAGGTTATCGGCACTTGTTCACCGAGATGGTAAGTTTTCATTAACAGTGGGACACTGAAATGCAACCTTAATCTTCTCATTAGTTTTATTTCAAGCATAGCCACGGTATTGAACTGAAACTTCAGGCGATATTTGTGAGAGGGATATTTCAAGAATTAGAAGTGACGTTCATCTCGTAAATATCTCAAAAAATCGTAACTTGTTATTTGTAGTCTTTCCATGCATTTAACGCAACAAATCGCTTCCATATTACTTTCTTGGTTGTTTTAGTTTCAAGCTTTTGCAGCTAGTACTGGCAAGTGTATTTTGTGTATGTCTCGAGCCAATTTTAAATTCGAATACGATCGTCTGTAAACCTGTAGCCGTCATGTTTACGGCATTTTCAGAACAGTCTGCCGGAAGAAACAGCACCATTTGCCTATTATGGTATGGAAAATAACCGTGCAAATTACAAATGAAGCTTTCTATTACTATAAAGCAAGACCAGGTAAACATTAACTAGCGGCGATAGGTGATTTAGCGCTTCCTCGGCGCTTCCGGGAAAACCGTCTGGTTCGCCTTCGCATTCCGAGAAACCGTTCCAAGTTCTAGTTGGTCCTGGCCGTGTTTAATATTTTCACCATCAGCGATTTTATCTTTTATGGCTGACCGATCGCGAACTTGAGGGAATCCCGAAAAAGGTTTTTGAAGGCGAATGTTTCAGTGCACTGACAATCTCTTTCGAGTTCTTCCAAATTTCTCTTCAACAACCCTCACTGTATAGGACTGTATGACCTTACTGCGGGTTAGGTACCTGAGTCTTAAGCGAGATAAATATTCTAGAGATATTTTTGCATCAGAGATTGTCGCATAAACTGGAAAACGACCAGTCGTCGATTTGACAAATGGATGCTTCGGGAAACACTAAGCTACTCTTGTTTTTTTCCATGATACACTTATCAAAGCGTTTAAATTTTCTAAATATTAGACAGGCACAAGTGTAGCGTAAAGCTGCATAAATTAACCAAAATTGTCAACCGTTCATGATTTATCTTGAAGTTGTTCTCGATCCTCTTTCAGCCATTTCTATCTGACTACAGCTTTGTCTTTAAACTGCCAAAATGGCTGGATGACTTGAATTGCATTAGACTTATAACCCAACATAGTTTCGCTTTTGATTCCAGTTAAATTCTATAATCATTCAACCATTGCAAAACACCATTTTGATACGGAATGTGTTTAAGGTAAACCTTCGAAAAAAAACGTAATTCGGTACTCACTTCGATAGTCTACTTCTCCTTTGCCGGCTTGTAAAAGTTTGGAAACACAGGCCATTTTGGTCTGAAGAAAGTCTTTAAAATGTGACTTCACATTTCAGATTAATTGAGAATTATTTGCATATGTCACTTGGAAAACTTAACAATATCAATTTCTTGGGCTTTTGAAATGAAAAACCTTTTCAAAATTTGAAAGCAGACTCAAAAATGAATGCCAGTTGTCACACGCGAAATGTGAATGTCTCCGCCATGTTTAAAATCTGCCATGTTGGCCGGGTATTTTGTCTTGGAACTGGTTTTAGTTATGCTCAGTCCTTCTCGAACGGATGAAATAAACATCTTTAACATGTGGCTACCACTGTCGCCATTTTGTTGTTTTGCTTATTTTGCTTTGAAAATTATGGCACAGAAGCGGTTGTCTGACTTTTTCTCGAGTGTTTCAAAACGAACAAGAAATGAGAATGAAATAAAACTGTTGGAATAAAACTGTGAGAATGAGGATAACTGTGGGTTCCAGGAGTATGATAATGATAATCACAAGGAGCCTGCAACTACCCAAAATTCCTGTCACGGCGTTTTCACAGACCAATCTATTTCTAGTTTGAATTTATCTCGAATTTAGATCCCCAGAGGAACCTCAGTAACCAGTTGCAAGCACGGACTTATGTTGACATGTCGACATGATGTCGACATGTTCACGTGAGGCCGCATTTTATCCTTACCGAAGCGTGCTCATGTAGACTGGAACTAGCCTACTTCGCGAGAAAAATATCTAAAAATAGACTGGTCTGTAAAAATGCCGTTGCACTGGCTTATTATGGGAGTTGCAGGCTCTTAGTAATGGACTCCTGCAACGGTGCATTTAGTTTGAGTTTACCATTGTCAACCTGATGTAGGTACATTTCACAATAAGGGGTAGTATGTTGCCCTTGGCCCCAGAGTCAAGCTTGGCGCTTAGTGCAGTCTATCTGTTATCGCTCTGCCCTTCAGAGCGGAAAACGTAATAAGCATGCGTGAGATTTGGCCAGGCTTCCAGTTTGAAAAAATGGCGGGAATTTCCTCGTTCGGGTAAAAAAAAGTTGCGAACTAAATATGCTTTCTAAATTTCCCAGTAAGTACCAAAGTTTCATCATCAGTAACGGACAGCTGGCGTAATGTTCTCGTGGAGAATCAATCTGTTTTTTTGGAAAAAATTAACATGAAGAACCCTTTAATTCCCCGCGGTACACCAGAAATTTCGGTCCAAAGTCACAACTCCCTTCACATATTGCATATTTATAAGCAAACCACTGAATATATAAGAGAGCCTCTCAGCAGGTACAGTGGAGCCTTGTTTCTTAACAGCGAAATGTCGAAAAATAGGGTTGGGAAATTCGGACATTAAGGCCATAAGAAGGGTAAATAAAATAAGGGTTTAGGGAAAGGGGGGCCGCACACTCACCCATGTTTTTTTTCCGAGAACCCCCCACCCCACCCACCCACACGAGAGCTTACTAAAGTGACGCGGATCAAATTCAAGCGAACGTTCTGATTGACTTAACCTGTATCAAAACAATGCGACTGCTTTACCAATGTCAAATGACTTGGAGAGTAAATTGATACATCTGACGCAATATTTGTCATTTTCTGGGAGGGTAACACGTACCACGCGCTACTTTTTCGAACACGTGTATAAAGATCTCCTTTCCCCATACAGATCCGTAACCGGTCGTCAAAAGGGGTGACGGTTCGTACAGCGCCGGGAACACAGCGAAAACTACCATGAAAACTATGTAGTTTACCCATGCCCAGGCAAGGTTTGACTTAACTTGACAGATGGAACACCACGAATTGTAAAATGTTACTGTTTGGTTTGTCACTAGTGTGCAATCTATGCGACGTAAACTATGAGAAATTCGTACCCGAAAACGTTTTTCCTTGAAAACTGGCTTTAAATAACAAAGGTCGAGTTCTTCCAAGGCAGCGAATGCCCTCCGATATTCAGGATCATCTGTGAAGAATGCGTAACATGTTAGAGATGTTCACCTGGAAACAAATCTGACTAACACTGTTTAAATAAATGCAGGTCATTAATAAACTAGTGTGACTCTACCAGTTTGAAACAAGGGAGAAACAATCGAACCTCTTTTTCACAAATCAGATTCTGATTTTACTGTACATCCGCACCAGCAAAAACTTTATCTGAACAACACACTAAATTTCCTGGCGAGTGTCGTAACGGAAAGCTTGTCCAAGGGACAGACAACTGCGCATCCATGTTTCCTATATTGGAGACTTAAAACTGAAGTATTATCCTGCAAACCACCTCCCTAACATTCCTCCTTTTTGTTTTCAAGGTAGATAAAACATAAAACATCACGCCATTTAAACTCCACTAATTTTAAATTGGCATCTACGGGTTTAATTGTCTCTAAGGCTCGGTTTAAACGTCGTATTTTACATGCGCCGAATCGAATTGCCAAATTAAGTGCATGTAAAATGCGACGCCTAAGTCAATTAAATGCGAAACATTTCAATTCGATGCGAGACAGTCGAATATGCGACTGAAGTTCGACAGTTGATTTAAACGCCGTATTTTACATGTGCCGAATGGAATTCAAATTATGTTAAATAATTTATGTTTGCTCGAATGGAATTTAAAACACGTCGCTCGCGCTCAGCAATTTTATTCGGCAAAAAAAAATGCGACGTTCAAATCAAATCAGCCGAACGTATTCATTTGAGTTGACTAAACTTAGTGTTTTATTTGGCGCATGTAAAATGCGACGTTTAAACCGGGCCTAAACTTAATTATATCATTGGTAACATCTATCTCGGGGGGAGGGGGGGGGAGCGTGGGAAGTCTTCAATATTCAAACATTAACCACTAGGTTATTAAAAACTGGTTTAGTAGCCTTATTAGTACGTTGTTAATATGCTGCTGTAGCACTCTCATACTCAAGTAACAAAAGAGTAATACCAACATATTTGTACGTGTTATATTATAACCTTACCTGCTTCTGAAGATTCTTTTGCCTAGAAAATAATGACTGCTGTTAGCATTGGTTTTATAATATGAGCTCTTTGTTACATTCAAAACGACCGGGAAGTGTGCTTACTAGACAATTATTACCTTCTCTATTCCCACGCGAATTTTCTAAAAATGCGTAACGCAGATCATTGAAGCCATGACCTTCACTGTACAAATATGATGATTCTATTTCCTCAGAAATTTATGATTATACATCCCTATTGAACTGATTGACGTTTGTCCTGCTTGACGTTTTCTCTTACTCCGCTGTTTCTAGGCTGTGTTAGAAGTTTCAGCAAAGTCTATTAATCAACTAGACGTCAAAGGAGAAGTAGACTATCGAAGTGAGTACCGAATTACGTTTTGTTCGAAGGTTTACCTTAAACACATTCCGTATCAAAATGGTGTTTTGCAATGGTTGAATGATTATAGAATTTAACTGGAATCAAAAGCGAAACTATGTTGGGTTATAAGTCTAATGCAATTCAAGTCATCCAGCCATTTTGGCAGTTTAAAGACAAAGCTGTAGTCAGATAGAAATGGCTGAAAGAGGATCGAGAACAACTTCAAGATAAATCATGAACGGTTGACAATTTTGGTTAATTTATGCAGCTTTACGCTACACTTGTGCCTGTCTAATATTTAGAAAATTTAAACGCTTTGATAAGTGTATCATGGAAAAAAACAAGAGTAGCTTAGTGTTTCCCGAAGCATCCATTTGTCAAATCGACGACTGGTCGTTTTCCAGTTTATGCGACAATCTCTGATGCAAAAATATCTCTAGAATATTTATCTCGCTTAAGACTCAGGTACCTAACCCGCAGTAAGGTCATACAGTCCTATACAGTGAGGGTTGTTGAAGAGAAATTTGGAAGAACTCGAAAGAGATTGTCAGTGCACTGAAACATTCGCCTTCAAAAACCTTTTTCGGGATTCCCTCAAGTTCGCGATCGGTCAGCCATAAAAGATAAAATCGCTGATGGTGAAAATATTAAACACGGCCAGGACCAACTAGAACTTGGAACGGTTTCTCGGAATGCGAAGGCGAACCAGACGGTTTTCCCGGAAGCGCCGAGGAAGCGCTAAATCACCTATCGCCGCTAGTTAATGTTTACCTGGTCTTGCTTTATAGTAATAGAAAGCTTCATTTGTAATTTGCACGGTTATTTTCCATACCATAATAGGCAAATGGTGCTGTTTCTTCCGGCAGACTGTTCTGAAAATGCCGTAAACATGACGGCTACAGGTTTACAGACGATCGTATTCGAATTTAAAATTGGCTCGAGACATACACAAAATACACTTGCCAGTACTAGCTGCAAAAGCTTGAAACTAAAACAACCAAGAAAGTAATATGGAAGCGATTTGTTGCGTTAAATGCATGGAAAGACTACAAATAACAAGTTACGATTTTTTGAGATATTTACGAGATGAACGTCACTTCTAATTCTTGAAATATCCCTCTCACAAATATCGCCTGAAGTTTCAGTTCAATACCGTGGCTATGCTTGAAATAAAACTAATGAGAAGATTAAGGTTGCATTTCAGTGTCCCACTGTTAATGAAAACTTACCATCTCGGTGAACAAGTGCCGATAACCTCAACTAACCCATTATATTACCGACTATTACCGTCGGCTGATGACATCGAGTGTAAATAGAGTGAAGCCTCAGCTCGCAAAGCGTGCTAACAAAGCACCATGGGTAAGGACTGAAATTTGGTAGCCTATCAAGCCGAGAAAATTTGCTTTTGACGTCACCGTACGACCAATGTCCGTCCGCCTGTCGGTACAGACTCTGAGGGAGGGGAGGGTTGTCTCCAAGTAATCCTAACGGGGGAGCTCAAGAATGCCATAAAGTCATTTCTTTTTGTTATCTCAACAAACGATAGCGGATTTCAAGATAGGGTTTAAACAGAACGTGAAAGAAAACGGCAGAGAGCAAGAATGAATTCAGCTAAACAAGAAGCGAAGAAGATCGCGAAAGAGAGAGGGCCAGGGTTAGACAAAGGGGGCGAAACAACACCAAATAATGCCATGAATTATAGCGAGCGAGCCGGCTAGAGAAAGGAAATGAATAATATCGAACAATACCATAAAGCAGAGCGAACGATGGCTATAGAAAGGCGAGTGAAATACCCAACAAATTGACCCAGAAGACGGCAGAACTTCCAAATTCATTCGTGCGTCGAGATTTGCAGTCGTGAAGAAAAGTCACATGCAATTCATCAGGTGATCAACAAGAGAAATCAGACGTGATTCGTGAGTTAGAGACTTACAAAACGGTAAACACAGTGGAAAAGTGTTTGATTCGTTGATCTATCCAAAATTTTACTTCAGTTCATTGACAAGGAATTTGGCTGGAAGTTTCACCCTACAGGGTCCTACAGGATTCTCACTGAAGTTAAACACCAATGAAATTGTGGTAAGCGACTTTGTTACAAACGATTGAATGCAGGAGAACCACACAACGTCGAACAAAACAACTTGGCCACTCTGTTGCCGGATCTCTTGTAGAAATTCACGTACCAGACGTCACTTGAAGTGTAAACAAAACCAATTTGATAGCAAGGCTGGTACTACGGCAAGGGCAATTGAAACTTTAATGGGCCTGAACAAAACAACTTGGCCACTCTGTTGCCGGATCTCTTGTAGAATTTCACGTACCAGACGTCACTTGAAGTGTAAACAAAACCATTAAAGTTTCGACTTTGTTATATAGACTTTCGCGTTTTCTTATTGAGGCGGCTCAAAACAGTCTCCAACACTTAGATTTTGATGGGTAACTCGAAACACTCTTGCTGCTACAATCATGAAATCAAAAAACTGCCCAACCATTGGTGAACACGTTGTCATCATTTTCGTAAAAAAATAGGTTAACATAGCATTAGTATGGCCTACTAAAAACACCCTTTGTCAGCTTTAGGGGCTTATAATTAGAAAAAAACGGCACGGTATATTTTTTTTAAAATAATCTACATTTACAATCTACAATAATCTACATTTATTGAATGAGGTTTTTGTGATATCCAGAATAATCAAGGTCGAGGTAATGTACCAGTTTTTTGTCCAAACCACCCCCCCCCCCCTACCCAGGCCGAAAAGCTGTTTAAATGCCCCCACCACCGTGAAAATTGCCAGATTACTGTCTTAACTTTTCAGTAGCTTCTATTATGCTTCTGAAGCTGTGTATGTAAAAATGGTTTGTTAGACAACACCCTTACATGCCCAGATTCGAATCTGGGCATATTTTATATAAGCACATCAATTAAGTCAAACATCGTCCATGAACTCACTATTACTTCACGAGTGGCGGCCAAGATCATTTTTATAAACTGAATTCATTGTTGGTTTTACGTTGTTTCATGCAACAACACTTAAATACATTCCATACATTCATTCCATTATTTATACACCTACATATGAACCGCCGCAAAATGTATTAAAATATTCAGAAATACACAGGGTCGATCAAAGCAACTGACCTCTATAAATCGTATCACGCGACGTCGGTATTGTATTGAATTATTGTTTATATTGGAAACACAATTATCTATTCAATGATAAATATAAATCATTCTTAAGGTGATTCCTCAGAAATAAACGTTAATGTTGAATTTTTTTGAAACTTTCCCTGAATGTTTTCTACCAA
>JAHPZR010044678.1:0-15654 GCA_019787425.1 Platygyra sinensis | reverse complement strand
ACTTCTAAATCCTTTCTTGACGCCAATTTCATAAACGCAGGGAATCTCAATGCCTCCTCCTTGAACCCATACACCTTCTGGCGCACTCCTGCTTTGGCCAGATACACGGCAAGTCATCTTGTTCCCCTTGTTGCAAATTAAAGTGCCTTACTGTGAACGTATTACGGTATTGTACATTATAATGTTGACTGTTGATTGACAAATTAAAGGTATACGGAATACAATTTAAAAAAACTTCGTCTCGTTACTTTTGGGAGTGGGGGGGGGGGGCGGTGATCACTACTTTCGGGAGGGGTCGCTACTTTCGGGGGGGGTCGCTACTTTCGGGGGATCGCTACTTTCGGGATTTACTAACAGCCACAAAAAATTGACGTTAATTTCGGGGGGTTGCTACTTTCGGGGGGTCGTTACTATCGGAACTCTACGGTAACTCCCTAGGGAAACAACAACTTTTGGACTCGCACGTGATCCGGCTGTGCACCTTGAAACCGCGGGAAATTTGTGTACAAGTCGGCGTGATGTTAAAAAGCCATTGAAGTAGGACAACGTTTCTCATTAGAAACGGCATTCATTATTCAAGACAAGGGACTTATAGTCGTAAAAACATATGCAGATTAACAAAAGGGAAAATATGATCGTTTTGAGTCTCCAAGCTTTTGGTTTGGCGCTAAAAAATGGGTCGCCCACTTTCGTCAACTCGCTATTCGATTGCGGTCGCCAGGTAGGGAAGTATTTGTGTAATTAACAACGAAATATGCTCTTCCTGATTAAATTTAACTCAGAATGCTTGAGTCAAGCATTAGAAGAAGCCAAAACAACTTTAGTTCTGTCTATAGTTTTTTGTTAGCTGCGAAGAAAAAGACTGTTATCGTGATTTTTCGATAGGACAGGTTGGTTTTGGCAGCCGCTCAATTTTGCGAGCGCAGCCAGTGTATGCAGTGGCGTCAAGCAAATCATATGCTTCTCGACACGTAGTACAAAGATCGTTTTGAAAACATTTGAATGACTGTTTGTTTTCTTTTAATTTAGCCTTTTTTGGCTAGCCGCACAAAGAGTTGTTTTATTCAGTTTCCTTTACGTCATAGAAGTTTGTTTTTCCACGCGAACATCTCAGTTCACAGCCTTAAAGAGAAGCTCATTGGAGTTTTTCAGAGTTTTTCCTTTATACCGCAGTCAAGATCAGACGTAAGCACGATCATTTAGTTTTCATTAGTTTCTGATCTCATTTCCGTCGTCGAGTGGTATTTTTGCTAGTTTCTCTAGCTTAGACAATCGTTCATTCTTTGTGAGCTTTTTTCCGCAAATGTTGTGATAGTCGACTAGCCTGATCCATGATCATCAGTCCAAGAAACGTGTATTTGAAGTCTAACCAGCGTCCCTCTGTTACTTCACTGTGGTCGACCTAGCGAACTAAAGTACGCTACACGCGTGTCAGCCGTGCTGGGAACGCGACAGTCATCCTAAAATTCCAATGATCTCTCTCCCCACCCCCCTCCCCCCCCCAAAAAAAAACAAAAAATCCTCCCCGACCCCACCAGACGATGAATAATGACCGGTCCGTAACGTTTATACGACAAAAGCAATTATTAACCTGGAGTCTGATCATTTATGAATCGCAGTCGATAGTTAACGTAAAGAAATTAACCCTTTTAACCCCCTTAGCTTTTGTTTTAAATTTAGATGTAATATTTGTTGCCATTATTTACAGTGAACCGGCTTTTAGTCGAGCAAATACGGCAGTCGAGCAAATACCGGTCAAATCGAAGATTTCACTTGTGTTGATAAATCGTGGCGGAGACGGCGGAGACAAACTTTGATAAATTCAAGGAGAAGGTTGCGTATTCGTGGCGGATTGGTTGAAAACCAAAGGCCTACGCAAGCTTTGTTCCGTATTTGAAGGCGCTTAAGGTTGGCTGAACACAGTTTTGATACCTCTGTTTCATTTACATTTTTCTCTAAAACCCTTGATCCTTTGGTCACCAAAAATGGCAGCAAGCAGTTAACAACACAAACTTCAACTTTTTGATAATTAAGCTGACGTATGTACCATTGCCATGGCAACATGATCAAATATAAACAGGTGTTTAAAATCGGTTTTGTTTATTTGCAGAAAATCTAGTCATTAGATTTTCTTTATAATTTGCATGCAACAAGCTTGAAACGATACTCGCAAGTTAGCGCTATTTTAATAATAATTTAACAAACAGATCTTTAATTATCCCTCTTTGAAGGTTCACTGGCATATCGTGAATTTCGTTTGTTAAAGTTCAATTTTTTTTCAATCCTCCAGGTTACTTATTTCCTAAAGTATTTTCGTGCCAAATTTCGTGAAATTCTAATGAGTGGTTCTCGAGAAATAAGCGCCTCCGAGAAGTCAATTTTTCACTCAATCGCACTTTTTTCGACTTACTACGCATGCGCTGCATTTAACTGGGTTCTTTTAGCAACAAAGAAATAGCAGAGCTGAGTTCTTTGCATCGTTACCTTTCTAACATACCTTTGTAATAAAAGAGTAAAACCATCAATTCAATACATTGTGTTCATTTGTGAAGAAAAAAATAGTACAGATAGCGCAGACATTGAGCAAATAAAATGATCGCTCTATTTATGCCATGTTTGTTTTTATGCAATACTTGTGCGCGCGCTGAATCGCGTTAGCAAGAGCGCGCGCCAAAACTGTGTTCGGCCACTTAAGGTGATTCCTCAGTATTGCATTGCGCATCCCTACTGCGCACGATTTTTCGTCATTAGCACGCGCAAATTAGCGCGTGCACGTATACAACGAAAGAAATTTCCCTAACGCTAAGCTCGATAGCGAAATAAATGTTCGTTTCTTTTAAACGAGCAGGGTGACCTATATTTTTTTATTGCATAATAATAGTGTGTATATTATCCTCCTTAATTAAAAGAAAACTAAAAAAATTTTATCGGAAGGAAAAAAGATATAGGTGAAAGAGTGCACGAAACTGTTACTCTGTGATGCAAATTATGACCGCAAAAATAACGACTCTACGAACGCTTTACGTCCCGAGGTCGTTTTAAATAGTGTGATGTTTCCCCAAATTTTATATGATATTGTTCTGTATGCTCGTCGCTTTCTACCTGTCAAGTTTTTTCCGAGTATTACTTTTATAAACTATGTTTCAATTTACCGCAAATTTAAACGTGGACCGATGAATAACGCGTGTGATTAGCACTAGTACAGGCACAAATGAGGTAACTAAAGAAGATTGGCCCATCACATCTCTAAAACGAGAATGGTGACCTATCATTTTTATTATATTTTTCAAAACAGGCTTGGTAGAAAACATTCAGGGAAAGTTTCAAAAAAATTCAACATTAACGTTTATTTCTGAGGAATCACCTTAAGAATGATTTATATTTATCATTGAATAGATAATTGTGTTTCCAATATAAACAATAATTCAATACAATACCGACGTCGCGTGATACGATTTATAGAGGTCAGTTGCTTTGATCGACCCTGTGTATTTCTGAATATTTTAATACATTTTGCGGCGGTTCATATGTAGGTGTATAAATAATGGAATGAATGTATGGAATGTATTTAAGTGTTGTTGCATGAAACAACGTAAAACCAACAATGAATTCAGTTTATAAAAATGATCTTGGCCGCCACTCGTGAAGTAATAGTGAGTTCATGGACGATGTTTGACTTAATTGATGTGCTTATATAAAATATGCCCAGATTCGAATCTGGGCATGTAAGGGTGTTGTCTAACAAACCATTTTTACATACACAGCTTCAGAAGCATAATAGAAGCTACTGAAAAGTTAAGACAGTAATCTGGCAATTTTCACGGTGGTGGGGGCATTTAAACAGCTTTTCGGCCTGGGTAGGGGGGGGGGGGTGGTGGTTGGACAAAAAACTGGTACATTACCTCGACCTTGATTATTCTGGATATCACAAAAACCTCATTCAATAAATGTAGATTATTGTAGATTGTAAATGTAGATTATTTTAAAAAAAATATACCGTGCCGTTTTTTTCTAATTATAAGCCCCTAAAGCTGACAAAGGGTGTTTTTAGTAGGCCATACTAATGCTATGTTAACCTATTTTTTTACGAAAATGATGACAACGTGTTCACCAATGGTTGGGCAGTTTTTTGATTTCATGATTGTAGCAGCAAGAGTGTTTCGAGTTACCCATCAAAATCTAAGTGTTGGAGACTGTTTTGAGCCGCCTCAATAAGAAAACGCGAAAGTCTATATAACAAAGTCGAAACTTTAATGGTTTTGTTTACACTTCAAGTGACGTCTGGTACGTGAAATTCTACAAGAGATCCGGCAACAGAGTGGCCAAGTTGTTTTGTTCAGGCCCATTAAAGTTCAATTGCCCTTGCCGTAGTACCAGCCTTGCTATCAAATTGGTTTTGTTTACACTTCAAGTGACGTCTGGTACGTGAATTTCTACAAGAGATCCGGCAACAGAGTGGCCAAGTTGTTTTGTTCGACGTTGTGTGGTTCTCCTGCATTCAATCGTTTGTAACAAAGTCGCTTACCACAATTTCATTGGTGTTTAACTTCAGTGAGAATCCTGTAGGACCCTGTAGGGTGAAACTTCCAGCCAAATTCCTTGTCAATGAACTGAAGTAAAATTTTGGATAGATCAACGAATCAAACACTTTTCCACTGTGTTTACCGTTTTGTAAGTCTCTAACTCACGAATCACGTCTGATTTCTCTTGTTGATCACCTGATGAATTGCATGTGACTTTTCTTCACGACTGCAAATCTCGACGCACGAATGAATTTGGAAGTTCTGCCGTCTTCTGGGTCAATTTGTTGGGTATTTCACTCGCCTTTCTATAGCCATCGTTCGCTCTGCTTTATGGTATTGTTCGATATTATTCATTTCCTTTCTCTAGCCGGCTCGCTCGCTATAATTCATGGCATTATTTGGTGTTGTTTCGCCCCCTTTGTCTAACCCTGGCCCTCTCTCTTTCGCGATCTTCTTCGCTTCTTGTTTAGCTGAATTCATTCTTGCTCTCTGCCGTTTTCTTTCACGTTCTGTTTAAACCCTATCTTGAAATCCGCTATCGTTTGTTGAGATAACAAAAAGAAATGACTTTATGGCATTCTTGAGCTCCCCCGTTAGGATTACTTGGAGACAACCCTCCCCTCCCTCAGAGTCTGTACCGACAGGCGGACGGACATTGGTCGTACGGTGACGTCAAAAGCAAATTTTCTCGGCTTGATAGGCTACCAAATTTCAGTCCTTACCCATGGTGCTTTGTTAGCACGCTTTGCGAGCTGAGGCTTCACTCTATTTACACTCGATGTCATCAGCCGACGGTAATAGTCGGTAATATAATGGGTTAGTTGAGGTTATCGGCACTTGTTCACCGAGATGGTAAGTTTTCATTAACAGTGGGACACTGAAATGCAACCTTAATCTTCTCATTAGTTTTATTTCAAGCATAGCCACGGTATTGAACTGAAACTTCAGGCGATATTTGTGAGAGGGATATTTCAAGAATTAGAAGTGACGTTCATCTCGTAAATATCTCAAAAAATCGTAACTTGTTATTTGTAGTCTTTCCATGCATTTAACGCAACAAATCGCTTCCATATTACTTTCTTGGTTGTTTTAGTTTCAAGCTTTTGCAGCTAGTACTGGCAAGTGTATTTTGTGTATGTCTCGAGCCAATTTTAAATTCGAATACGATCGTCTGTAAACCTGTAGCCGTCATGTTTACGGCATTTTCAGAACAGTCTGCCGGAAGAAACAGCACCATTTGCCTATTATGGTATGGAAAATAACCGTGCAAATTACAAATGAAGCTTTCTATTACTATAAAGCAAGACCAGGTAAACATTAACTAGCGGCGATAGGTGATTTAGCGCTTCCTCGGCGCTTCCGGGAAAACCGTCTGGTTCGCCTTCGCATTCCGAGAAACCGTTCCAAGTTCTAGTTGGTCCTGGCCGTGTTTAATATTTTCACCATCAGCGATTTTATCTTTTATGGCTGACCGATCGCGAACTTGAGGGAATCCCGAAAAAGGTTTTTGAAGGCGAATGTTTCAGTGCACTGACAATCTCTTTCGAGTTCTTCCAAATTTCTCTTCAACAACCCTCACTGTATAGGACTGTATGACCTTACTGCGGGTTAGGTACCTGAGTCTTAAGCGAGATAAATATTCTAGAGATATTTTTGCATCAGAGATTGTCGCATAAACTGGAAAACGACCAGTCGTCGATTTGACAAATGGATGCTTCGGGAAACACTAAGCTACTCTTGTTTTTTTCCATGATACACTTATCAAAGCGTTTAAATTTTCTAAATATTAGACAGGCACAAGTGTAGCGTAAAGCTGCATAAATTAACCAAAATTGTCAACCGTTCATGATTTATCTTGAAGTTGTTCTCGATCCTCTTTCAGCCATTTCTATCTGACTACAGCTTTGTCTTTAAACTGCCAAAATGGCTGGATGACTTGAATTGCATTAGACTTATAACCCAACATAGTTTCGCTTTTGATTCCAGTTAAATTCTATAATCATTCAACCATTGCAAAACACCATTTTGATACGGAATGTGTTTAAGGTAAACCTTCGAACAAAACGTAATTCGGTACTCACTTCGATAGTCTACTTCTCCTTTGACGTCTAGTTGATTAATAGACTTTGCTGAAACTTCTAACACAGCCTAGAAACAGCGGAGTAAGAGAAAACGTCAAGCAGGACAAACGTCAATCAGTTCAATAGGGATGTATAATCATAAATTTCTGAGGAAATAGAATCATCATATTTGTACAGTGAAGGTCATGGCTTCAATGATCTGCGTTACGCATTTTTAGAAAATTCGCGTGGGAATAGAGAAGGTAATAATTGTCTAGTAAGCACACTTCCCGGTCGTTTTGAATGTAACAAAGAGCTCATATTATAAAACCAATGCTAACAGCAGTCATTATTTTCTAGGCAAAAGAATCTTCAGAAGCAGGTAAGGTTATAATATAACACGTACAAATATGTTGGTATTACTCTTTTGTTACTTGAGTATGAGAGTGCTACAGCAGCATATTAACAACGTACTAATAAGGCTACTAAACCAGTTTTTAATAACCTAGTGGTTAATGTTTGAATATTGAAGACTTCCCACGCTCCCCCCCCCTCCCCCCGAGATAGATGTTACCAATGATATAATTAAGTTTAGGCCCGGTTTAAACGTCGCATTTTACATGCGCCAAATAAAACACTAAGTTTAGTCAACTCAAATGAATACGTTCGGCTGATTTGATTTGAACGTCGCATTTTTTTTTGCCGAATAAAATTGCTGAGCGCGAGCGACGTGTTTTAAATTCCATTCGAGCAAACATAAATTATTTAACATAATTTGAATTCCATTCGGCACATGTAAAATACGGCGTTTAAATCAACTGTCGAACTTCAGTCGCATATTCGACTGTCTCGCATCGAATTGAAATGTTTCGCATTTAATTGACTTAGGCGTCGCATTTTACATGCACTTAATTTGGCAATTCGATTCGGCGCATGTAAAATACGACGTTTAAACCGAGCCTTAGAGACAATTAAACCCGTAGATGCCAATTTAAAATTAGTGGAGTTTAAATGGCGTGATGTTTTATGTTTTATCTACCTTGAAAACAAAAAGGAGGAATGTTAGGGAGGTGGTTTGCAGGATAATACTTCAGTTTTAAGTCTCCAATATAGGAAACATGGATGCGCAGTTGTCTGTCCCTTGGACAAGCTTTCCGTTACGACACTCGCCAGGAAATTTAGTGTGTTGTTCAGATAAAGTTTTTGCTGGTGCGGATGTACAGTAAAATCAGAATCTGATTTGTGAAAAAGAGGTTCGATTGTTTCTCCCTTGTTTCAAACTGGTAGAGTCACACTAGTTTATTAATGACCTGCATTTATTTAAACAGTGTTAGTCAGATTTGTTTCCAGGTGAACATCTCTAACATGTTACGCATTCTTCACAGATGATCCTGAATATCGGAGGGCATTCGCTGCCTTGGAAGAACTCGACCTTTGTTATTTAAAGCCAGTTTTCAAGGAAAAACGTTTTCGGGTACGAATTTCTCATAGTTTACGTCGCATAGATTGCACACTAGTGACAAACCAAACAGTAACATTTTACAATTCGTGGTGTTCCATCTGTCAAGTTAAGTCAAACCTTGCCTGGGCATGGGTAAACTACATAGTTTTCATGGTAGTTTTCGCTGTGTTCCCGGCGCTGTACGAACCGTCACCCCTTTTGACGACCGGTTACGGATCTGTATGGGGAAAGGAGATCTTTATACACGTGTTCGAAAAAGTAGCGCGTGGTACGTGTTACCCTCCCAGAAAATGACAAATATTGCGTCAGATGTATCAATTTACTCTCCAAGTCATTTGACATTGGTAAAGCAGTCGCATTGTTTTGATACAGGTTAAGTCAATCAGAACGTTCGCTTGAATTTGATCCGCGTCACTTTAGTAAGCTCTCGTGTGGGTGGGTGGGGTGGGGGGTTCTCGGAAAAAAAACATGGGTGAGTGTGCGGCCCCCCTTTCCCTAAACCCTTATTTTATTTACCCTTCTTATGGCCTTAATGTCCGAATTTCCCAACCCTATTTTTCGACATTTCGCTGTTAAGAAACAAGGCTCCACTGTACCTGCTGAGAGGCTCTCTTATATATTCAGTGGTTTGCTTATAAATATGCAATATGTGAAGGGAGTTGTGACTTTGGACCGAAATTTCTGGTGTACCGCGGGGAATTAAAGGGTTCTTCATGTTAATTTTTTCCAAAAAAACAGATTGATTCTCCACGAGAACATTACGCCAGCTGTCCGTTACTGATGATGAAACTTTGGTACTTACTGGGAAATTTAGAAAGCATATTTAGTTCGCAACTTTTTTTTACCCGAACGAGGAAATTCCCGCCATTTTTTCAAACTGGAAGCCTGGCCAAATCTCACGCATGCTTATTACGTTTTCCGCTCTGAAGGGCAGAGCGATAACAGATAGACTGCACTAAGCGCCAAGCTTGACTCTGGGGCCAAGGGCAACATACTACCCCTTATTGTGAAATGTACCTACATCAGGTTGACAATGGTAAACTCAAACTAAATGCACCGTTGCAGGAGTCCATTACTAAGAGCCTGCAACTCCCATAATAAGCCAGTGCAACGGCATTTTTACAGACCAGTCTATTTTTAGATATTTTTCTCGCGAAGTAGGCTAGTTCCAGTCTACATGAGCACGCTTCGGTAAGGATAAAATGCGGCCTCACGTGAACATGTCGACATCATGTCGACATGTCAACATAAGTCCGTGCTTGCAACTGGTTACTGAGGTTCCTCTGGGGATCTAAATTCGAGATAAATTCAAACTAGAAATAGATTGGTCTGTGAAAACGCCGTGACAGGAATTTTGGGTAGTTGCAGGCTCCTTGTGATTATCATTATCATACTCCTGGAACCCACAGTTATCCTCATTCTCACAGTTTTATTCCAACAGTTTTATTTCATTCTCATTTCTTGTTCGTTTTGAAACACTCGAGAAAAAGTCAGACAACCGCTTCTGTGCCATAATTTTCAAAGCAAAATAAGCAAAACAACAAAATGGCGACAGTGGTAGCCACATGTTAAAGATGTTTATTTCATCCGTTCGAGAAGGACTGAGCATAACTAAAACCAGTTCCAAGACAAAATACCCGGCCAACATGGCAGATTTTAAACATGGCGGAGACATTCACATTTCGCGTGTGACAACTGGCATTCATTTTTGAGTCTGCTTTCAAATTTTGAAAAGGTTTTTCATTTCAAAAGCCCAAGAAATTGATATTGTTAAGTTTTCCAAGTGACATATGCAAATAATTCTCAATTAATCTGAAATGTGAAGTCACATTTTAAAGACTTTCTTCAGACCAAAATGGCCTGTGTTTCCAAACTTTTACAAGCCGGCAAAGGAGAAGTAGACTATCGAAGTGAGTACCGAATTACGTTTTGTTCGAAGGTTTACCTTAAACACATTCCGTATCAAAATGGTGTTTTGCAATGGTTGAATGATTATAGAATTTAACTGGAATCAAAAGCGAAACTATGTTGGGTTATAAGTCTAATGCAATTCAAGTCATCCAGCCATTTTGGCAGTTTAAAGACAAAGCTGTAGTCAGATAGAAATGGCTGAAAGAGGATCGAGAACAACTTCAAGATAAATCATGAACGGTTGACAATTTTGGTTAATTTATGCAGCTTTACGCTACACTTGTGCCTGTCTAATATTTAGAAAATTTAAACGCTTTGATAAGTGTATCATGGAAAAAAACAAGAGTAGCTTAGTGTTTCCCGAAGCATCCATTTGTCAAATCGACGACTGGTCGTTTTCCAGTTTATGCGACAATCTCTGATGCAAAAATATCTCTAGAATATTTATCTCGCTTAAGACTCAGGTACCTAACCCGCAGTAAGGTCATACAGTCCTATACAGTGAGGGTTGTTGAAGAGAAATTTGGAAGAACTCGAAAGAGATTGTCAGTGCACTGAAACATTCGCCTTCAAAAACCTTTTTCGGGATTCCCTCAAGTTCGCGATCGGTCAGCCATAAAAGATAAAATCGCTGATGGTGAAAATATTAAACACGGCCAGGACCAACTAGAACTTGGAACGGTTTCTCGGAATGCGAAGGCGAACCAGACGGTTTTCCCGGAAGCGCCGAGGAAGCGCTAAATCACCTATCGCCGCTAGTTAATGTTTACCTGGTCTTGCTTTATAGTAATAGAAAGCTTCATTTGTAATTTGCACGGTTATTTTCCATACCATAATAGGCAAATGGTGCTGTTTCTTCCGGCAGACTGTTCTGAAAATGCCGTAAACATGACGGCTACAGGTTTACAGACGATCGTATTCGAATTTAAAATTGGCTCGAGACATACACAAAATACACTTGCCAGTACTAGCTGCAAAAGCTTGAAACTAAAACAACCAAGAAAGTAATATGGAAGCGATTTGTTGCGTTAAATGCATGGAAAGACTACAAATAACAAGTTACGATTTTTTGAGATATTTACGAGATGAACGTCACTTCTAATTCTTGAAATATCCCTCTCACAAATATCGCCTGAAGTTTCAGTTCAATACCGTGGCTATGCTTGAAATAAAACTAATGAGAAGATTAAGGTTGCATTTCAGTGTCCCACTGTTAATGAAAACTTACCATCTCGGTGAACAAGTGCCGATAACCTCAACTAACCCATTATATTACCGACTATTACCGTCGGCTGATGACATCGAGTGTAAATAGAGTGAAGCCTCAGCTCGCAAAGCGTGCTAACAAAGCACCATGGGTAAGGACTGAAATTTGGTAGCCTATCAAGCCGAGAAAATTTGCTTTTGACGTCACCGTACGACCAATGTCCGTCCGCCTGTCGGTACAGACTCTGAGGGAGGGGAGGGTTGTCTCCAAGTAATCCTAACGGGGGAGCTCAAGAATGCCATAAAGTCATTTCTTTTTGTTATCTCAACAAACGATAGCGGATTTCAAGATAGGGTTTAAACAGAACGTGAAAGAAAACGGCAGAGAGCAAGAATGAATTCAGCTAAACAAGAAGCGAAGAAGATCGCGAAAGAGAGAGGGCCAGGGTTAGACAAAGGGGGCGAAACAACACCAAATAATGCCATGAATTATAGCGAGCGAGCCGGCTAGAGAAAGGAAATGAATAATATCGAACAATACCATAAAGCAGAGCGAACGATGGCTATAGAAAGGCGAGTGAAATACCCAACAAATTGACCCAGAAGACGGCAGAACTTCCAAATTCATTCGTGCGTCGAGATTTGCAGTCGTGAAGAAAAGTCACATGCAATTCATCAGGTGATCAACAAGAGAAATCAGACGTGATTCGTGAGTTAGAGACTTACAAAACGGTAAACACAGTGGAAAAGTGTTTGATTCGTTGATCTATCCAAAATTTTACTTCAGTTCATTGACAAGGAATTTGGCTGGAAGTTTCACCCTACAGGGTCCTACAGGATTCTCACTGAAGTTAAACACCAATGAAATTGTGGTAAGCGACTTTGTTACAAACGATTGAATGCAGGAGAACCACACAACGTCGAACAAAACAACTTGGCCACTCTGTTGCCGGATCTCTTGTAGAAATTCACGTACCAGACGTCACTTGAAGTGTAAACAAAACCAATTTGATAGCAAGGCTGGTACTACGGCAAGGGCAATTGAAACTTTAATGGGCCTGAACAAAACAACTTGGCCACTCTGTTGCCGGATCTCTTGTAGAATTTCACGTACCAGACGTCACTTGAAGTGTAAACAAAACCATTAAAGTTTCGACTTTGTTATATAGACTTTCGCGTTTTCTTATTGAGGCGGCTCAAAACAGTCTCCAACACTTAGATTTTGATGGGTAACTCGAAACACTCTTGCTGCTACAATCATGAAATCAAAAAACTGCCCAACCATTGGTGAACACGTTGTCATCATTTTCGTAAAAAAATAGGTTAACATAGCATTAGTATGGCCTACTAAAAACACCCTTTGTCAGCTTTAGGGGCTTATAATTAGAAAAAAACGGCACGGTATATTTTTTTTAAAATAATCTACATTTACAATCTACAATAATCTACATTTATTGAATGAGGTTTTTGTGATATCCAGAATAATCAAGGTCGAGGTAATGTACCAGTTTTTTGTCCAAACCACCCCCCCCCCCCCCTACCCAGGCCGAAAAGCTGTTTAAATGCCCCCACCACCGTGAAAATTGCCAGATTACTGTCTTAACTTTTCAGTAGCTTCTATTATGCTTCTGAAGCTGTGTATGTAAAAATGGTTTGTTAGACAACACCCTTACATGCCCAGATTCGAATCTGGGCATATTTTATATAAGCACATCAATTAAGTCAAACATCGTCCATGAACTCACTATTACTTCACGAGTGGCGGCCAAGATCATTTTTATAAACTGAATTCATTGTTGGTTTTACGTTGTTTCATGCAACAACACTTAAATACATTCCATACATTCATTCCATTATTTATACACCTACATATGAACCGCCGCAAAATGTATTAAAATATTCAGAAATACACAGGGTCGATCAAAGCAACTGACCTCTATAAATCGTATCACGCGACGTCGGTATTGTATTGAATTATTGTTTATATTGGAAACACAATTATCTATTCAATGATAAATATAAATCATTCTTAAGGTGATTCCTCAGAAATAAACGTTAATGTTGAATTTTTTTGAAACTTTCCCTGAATGTTTTCTACCAAGCCTGTTTTGAAAAATATAATAAAAATGATAGGTCACCATTCTCGTTTTAGAGATGTGATGGGCCAATCTTCTTTAGTTACCTCATTTGTGCCTGTACTAGTGCTAATCACACGCGTTATTCATCGGTCCACGTTTAAATTTGCGGTAAATTGAAACATAGTTTATAAAAGTAATACTCGGGAAAAAACTTGACAGGTAGAAAGCGACGAGCATACAGAACAATATCATATAAAATTTGGGGAAACATCACACTATTTAAAACGACCTCGGGACGTAAAGCGTTCGTAGAGTCGTTATTTTTGCGGTCATAATTTGCATCACAGAGTAACAGTTTCGTGCACTCTTTCACCTATATCTTTTTTCCTTCCGATAAAATTTTTTAGTTTTCTTTAATTAAGGAGGATAATATACACACTATTATTATGCAATAAAAAAATATAGGTCACCCTGCTCGTTTAAAAGAAAACGAACATTTATTTCGCTATCGAGCTTAGCGTTAGGGAAATTTCTTTCGTTGTATACGTGCACGCGCTAATTTGCGCGTGCTAATGACGAAAATCGTGCGCAGTAGGGATGCGCAATGCAATACTGAGGAATCACCTTAAGTGGCCGAACACAGTTTTGGCGCGCGCTCTTGCTAACGCGATTCAGCGCGCGCACAAGTATTGCATAAAAACAAACATGGCATAAATAGAGCGATCATTTTATTTGCTCAATGTCTGCGCTATCTGTACTATTTTTTTCTTCACAAATGAACACAATGTATTGAATTGATGGTTTTACTCTTTTATTACAAAGGTATGTTAGAAAGGTAACGATGCAAAGAACTCAGCTCTGCTATTTCTTTGTTGCTAAAAGAACCCAGTTAAATGCAGCGCATGCGTAGTAAGTCGAAAAAAGTGCGATTGAGTGAAAAATTGACTTCTCGGAGGCGCTTATTTCTCGAGAACCACTCATTAGAATTTCACGAAATTTGGCACGAAAATACTTTAGGAAATAAGTAACCTGGAGGATTGAAAAAAAATTGAACTTTAACAAACGAAATTCACGATATGCCAGTGAACCTTCAAAGAGGGATAATTAAAGATCTGTTTGTTAAATTATTATTAAAATAGCGCTAACTTGCGAGTATCGTTTCAAGCTTGTTGCATGCAAATTATAAAGAAAATCTAATGACTAGATTTTCTGCAAATAAACAAAACCGATTTTAAACACCTGTTTATATTTGATCATGTTGCCATGGCAATGGTACATACGTCAGCTTAATTATCAAAAAGTTGAAGTTTGTGTTGTTAACTTGCTTGCTGCCATTTTTGGTGACCAAAGGATCAAGGGTTTTAGAGAAAAATGTAAATGAAACAGAGGTATCAAAAACTGTGTTCAGCCAACCTTAAGCGCCTTCAAATACGGAACAAAGCTTGCGTAGGCCTTTGGTTTCAACCAATCCGCCACGAATACGCAAACCTTCTCCTTTGAATTTATCAAAGTTTGTCTCCGCCGTCTCCGCCACGATTTATCAACACAAGTGAAATCTTCGATTTGACCGGTATTTGCTCGACTGCCGTATTTGCTCGACTAAAAGCCGGTTCACTGTAAATAATGGCAACAAATATTACATCTAAATTTAAAACAAAAGCTAAGGGGGTTAAAAGGGTTAATTTCTTTACGTTAACTATCGACTGCGATTCATAAATGATCAGACTCCAGGTTAATAATTGCTTTTGTCGTATTAAACGTTACGGACCGGTCATTATTCATCGTCTGGTGGGGTCGGGGAGGATTTTTTGTTTTTTTTTTGGGGGGGGGGGAGGGGGGTGGGGAGAGAGATCATTGGAATTTTAGGATGACTGTCGCGTTCCCAGCACGGCTGACACGCGTGTAGCGTACTTTAGTTCGCTAGGTCGACCACAGTGAAGTAACAGAGGGACGCTGGTTAGACTTCAAATACACGTTTCTTGGACTGATGATCATGGATCAGGCTAGTCGACTATCACAACATTTGCGGAAAAAAGCTCACAAAGAATGAACGATTGTCTAAGCTAGAGAAACTAGCAAAAATACCACTCGACGACGGAAATGAGATCAGAAACTAATGAAAACTAAATGATCGTGCTTACGTCTGATCTTGACTGCGGTATAAAGGAAAAACTCTGAAAAACTCCAATGAGCTTCTCTTTAAGGCTGTGAACTGAGATGTTCGCGTGGAAAAACAAACTTCTATGACGTAAAGGAAACTGAATAAAACAACTCTTTGTGCGGCTAGCCAAAAAAGGCTAAATTAAAAGAAAACAAACAGTCATTCAAATGTTTTCAAAACGATCTTTGTACTACGTGTCGAGAAGCATATGATTTGCTTGACGCCACTGCATACACTGGCTGCGCTCGCAAAA
>JAHPZR010044676.1:5000-20056 GCA_019787425.1 Platygyra sinensis | reverse complement strand
TACTCTGTCTAATGTCAGACGATTTTACTCATCAAAGGGAGACCCTTAGGCATAGGGTTAAAGACTATTTCCTTTAACCTTTCCTGCCTGAGACCCACTTACAGATTTTACCCGTCTAATGCCAGATGATTTTACTCGTCAAAGGGAGACCCCTTAGGCAGTAAGGGGTTAACACTTGACTGAAAACCAGTGTCTATGAAATAATCAATTAGGCACTGTGCTGAAAAATCCCGGTAGTGATTATCACATCACAGTCAACTATGTAGCACATCTCGAGCATGGGACTTGTTGGCTTAAAATGCCAGTGTTGGAAATTAGTGCTCATCTCCTCGCTAATGTGAGGGTAAAAGAGTTGTTGAGTATGAATCATCAATCACTGCAGTCACTCTTTTGGCAAGTGCAATTTTCATTTTTGTGAACATATACACGTATTTAAGCTGTACTTAGAGATACAAGATAGCAAAAAAACATACACGTATGTTTTTTGAATCATCGTGAAGATTTTTTGGGGGGGAGAGGAGGCATGTTAATGGTTGAGTGAAAATCACACTGGGCACTTTAAGACTTGCTCACCCAAATGGCGAGTGCTGTCAAAATTTAGTTTCCCAACACTGAAAATACCTCAGACTCCTAAAGCTCCCTTGTGGATAATTGACATGACTTGGATGCCAGCTTATAAATTTCAATGCTCACATGCTAGTTTATTTCCAATTATAATTTATTGTACTCTGCTAATCAATCCCCAAACATAGTCATTGTAGATAACCTCAACAGTTAAAAAAGTGTCTGCTTATGTGCATGTACAGTACAGTACTTTTTAATTAATTAACTTATTAATTAATTAAAACTGTAGGTAGAAAATTAAAGACATAGTGTGTATTAGATCTTTTAACATTTGTGGTGTCGCCACTTACATGTATTGTTAAAGTACAACAAAATCAACAGATAAATTTGGCAGCAATTAATGAACTAATAATTACTGACAATAACTACAGAAGATTTTATTGAAAGCTCACCTCTCCAGCAGACAAATAGTTGTCCCCATTTTTCTCTTCAATGCTAATCTAGTTAAACCAAATAGGTATCAAAAAGACAGAATTAAAACTACATATGAAAGGCTTGGTGGAAAAAAACTTCTACAGAAAAAATACACCTAAACAAACCGCATGTGAAATTTAGTTCGATTGTCTCGTTAATGAGATGTTATTCATTAAACAATTACGACCGTGCCTTAATGTACAATCAGACTCAATTCGCGCTAAGGTCTTTGTTTAACTTATGCAATTTAATGACGCTGGACTCTTAGTTACTCTTGTAATCGCATATTTAATTTAGTTTCCCTTGACAATGGTGCCAAGGTGTTGCCAAAACGTCGGACTCTTCTATTGTTAGTTTTCGCTTGTATGTGCAATATCTAAATCATTGTTGACTTAGACCTTTAGAGCGTCTTGACAACAAACTTCACTCTTGACCAAAAATACCAAACACCATTTTTCTACCAGGCCTTTCATATGTGAGTACATGTTAATGTAAAAGTGCAATACATGAAGTAAGATACATAAACAGACAACTAAAAACTTCAGCACTTTTTGTGAAGCAGAGTCTTAAGGACGTTCGCGCGAAATTTTCTAACATTGATTTTTCTTTGAAAATTTTACCATTGAAAGATGATGAGTTAGTGATGTCAGAAATGTAAAAAAATTGGGGGGTCACCGACTTCGGTTTGGAGAGAACATGCCCGGAAGAACACCTAAATCTGAGTAAATCGGGCTTCGTTAGAGAGAAGACCACAGTGGCTGCAAGTCCCAAAATATTGCAATTAGAGCTTTGAAGAGAAGTGTTATCAGCCAAATATGGTGTAAATGGACCTATTAAGCGAATTTAGTCAACTGGTGAGGTTCCTCAAAGAACAAGTTCGCATTCAGCGACCATAGTTTCACGCGCCTTGCAGCCGTAAGATGGTAGGATTCCATGTCCCGTGGACAGAAATCTTGAAATTTGTTCAACTTCCCACATTAGATTTTTGTTAATTTTGGACAATGTAGAGATAATTGTAAATTAAATCTGTTTCTGTAAAGAAAAGTAGGGGTCACCGAACGTCCAAGATCGTTAAATCCAATCAAAGCTCTAGCAATGGCCATCTGCCCTATCATTGTTCATTTTAGTACTTAGCGCACGCGCTCGATGCATGACGTGGCATTCGAATTGGTATGCGCAGTAAGGATGTGCAGAAACAATTAGCGCAAACGTCCTTAAGCCTTGATTTCTTGCAATAATATTCATGCACCAATTTTTCACTTATGAGTCACTCACTAAAATTGTTGCATGCATCATTCATTCAACAGTTTCAAGGGAAGACATACATTGTATGATGCAATTTATACATTGTACTCTTTAACCAAACCAAAATAACCAAGTGTGAATTTGCCAAAGAACTGGCAAGGAATGACCCTTATGCAAGCATTTGGTCTTATTATTACAACTACATGTATAATAAAATAAATTACAAATAAAATGAATTGAAATAAACATTCTGTTTACCTGAATTGTCACTGGTACAGCAGATGATTAGTCGGTGTATTTTTTCGACAGTTGTGGCAGCTACAAGTTGTCTAATCCCTCCTCAGCCTATACTTTCAATTCAGCACCAGCAAACTAATAAAAGAACCAGAAACAAACTAGACTGGCACCTGGCATCTGGTGTTGTGCACGTGACGTCATCATAATTCTCAAATCCCAAACTAAAAAGCGTGCACTAAATGTTTTATCCTCATACAGGCATAAGAGGTACCAAAGTAATAAGCGGTTTATAAAACTTTTCGCAGCTCCAATAGACAATCCTTCGTTTGAAAAACCAGCGCATTTCTGAATTTTGAAGTCGCATGGCCGATGTCGTGACATTAAACCCCTACGATTCGCGTTAGTCGTAAAAAATTATACACTGATTCTCCGTGAGTTTATGCCATTTTTAGGAGTTAAATGGTATCAGGAAAAAGTGCTTTTGTAAAAATATTTTTTTGGTTCGGTTCCAGCTAATCAGTTCCACTCAATAGCTCTCCATGAGTTATCTCTTGGCTTTATTTACTTTGGCATAGAGCGTCCGCCCACGGGGTTCGGTAAGGTCATGGGTTCAAATCCTCTCGGGAATCAGATTCTTTCTAGGTCCCACGCCCGTGCTTGCCCCTTGCTTCTCATAAATATATTTTACCCGAAGCCTTCGCACATTTTCACCATCACTCATTTATCACTAAGTTCCAGTTGGAGGACTAAAGAGGTCCACCAACATGGCGACCCCATACTAGGCTCTGTAATTTTGTGGCGGCACATTTCGACGATTATCTCAACTTTGGGAGAACATACACACCTTAAACTTGGGTAACTGTCTTTTTTATTTGTAGTTTACAATATCTCAATTTTTTGACTTTATCCAATGCACGGTTTTTGATTTTATTTTTTATTGCGTGACAGTACACACACTCTATATAGTGGGAAATGATACCTAGAAGCCAACACTATTGATGAGCATTCAGAAACTCCCAACCAGTTTTAAAGTGCCTAATCTTGAGTACTGCGAGTCTTGACACGCTTTTAACATTTATTGGCCAAAAGGCATAATGTTGCCACAAATTTACTTTTAATTACTGAACACCCATTCTCGTCCCCAGAGCCCACGATCCTTCTGCCTTGTGGCAGGGATCGAGAGCTCTGGGCGGACCCGATTTTCTGAGCATGCGCAGAGTATTCGTTTCAAATTCTCAACCAATCAGATTTGCTAGATTTGACGGGAAGTCCGTGAATCGTGGACTTCCAGTGTTGGACCAAACCAGAGCTCTCGATCTTTGCCACAGGCCAGAAGGATCGTGGGCTGTGGGGACGAGAATGCTGAACACCAGAACCATGGTGAGAGGTGATATAATTCCACTTGGCATGAGGAGGAAAGGTGAAACCTGGCTATGTGCCCATGGTAAACATTGGTTGCCACAATAAGAAAAACATTTTGAAGTGATCAACACATCTTATTTCACGGCTGTCATTAAGTTTTGAGTCACCTCTAGCCTTGTTCTCCACAACTGTAGCAAATTTGTTACTCTGTGTATGAATTCTACAGTTAACAGGTAGCAGTTTTTTTATGAGTAATTTTACCCAAAACCTAACAGGAAAATAAAGCATACTCTGCCAGAACAACAAACAGAAAAAAAAGAAACAAACAAAAAAAAAAAAAAAAAAAAAGAAAAAAAAAAAAAAAAAAAAAAAAAAAAAAAAAAAAAAAAAAAAAAAAAAAAAAAAAAAAAAAAAAGAAAAAAAAAAAAAAAAAAAAAAAAACAAAAAAAAAAAAAAAAAAAAAAAAAAAAAAAAAAAAAAAAAAAAAAAAAAAAAAAAAAAAAAAAAAAAAAAAAAAAAAAAAAAAAAAAAAAAAAAAAAAAAAAAAAAAAAAAAAAGAAAAAAAAAAAAAAAAAAAAAAAAAAAAAAGAAAAAAAAAAGAAAAAAAAAAAAAAAAAAAAAGAAAAAAAAAAAAAAAAAAAAAAAAAAAAAAAAAAAAAAAAAAAAAAAAAAAAAAAAAAAAAAAAAAAAAAAAAAAAAAAAAAAAAAAAAAAAAAAAAAAAAAAAAAAAAAAAAAAAAAAAAAAAAAAAAAAAAAAAAAAAAAAAAAAAAAAAAAAAAAAAAAAAAAAAAAAAAAGAAAAAAAAAAAAAAAAAAAAAAAAAAAAAAAAAAAAAAAAAAAAAAAAAAAAAAAAAAAAAAAAAAAAAAAAAAAAAAAAAAAAAAAAAAAAAAAAAAAAAAAAAAAAAAGAAAGGAAAAAAAAAAAAAAAAAAAAAAAAAAAAAAAAAAAAAAAAAAAAAAAAAAAAAAAAAGAAAAAAAAAAAAAAAAAAGAAAAAAAAAAAAAAAAAAAAAAAAAAAAAAAAAAAAAAAAAAAAAAAAAAAAAAAAAAAAAAAAAAAAAAAAAAAAAAAAAAAAAAAAAAAAAAAAAAAAAAAAAAAAAAAAAAAAAAAAAAAAAAAAAAAAAAAAAAAAAAAAAAAAAAAAAAAAAAAAAAAAAAAAAAAAACAAAAAAAAAAAAAAAAAAAAAAAAAAAAAAAAAAAAAAAAAAAGAAAAAAAAAAAAAGAAAAAAAAAAAAAAAAAAAAAAAAAAAAAAAAAAAAAAAAAAAAAAAAAAAAAAAAAAAAAAAAAAAAAAAAAAGGAAAAAAAAAACAACAGGGTTTATAGGAACTGCATTGTTTTTGCTGCACACAGGTGCTTATGGAGAATATGGCAAAGGCCTGTTTTTTTCAGACTTCCAAACTCCTGGTTACTCCACACTGTGAAGGTTAAAGAAAAGTTCATGATTTGGGCATATACAGTACTGTAGCAAATGTATTGTTAACCAAAACTTACGTTGCCAGAGTACTTGGGTACAGAGACATTAGTTATCTCTCTGTTCAGAGGCAATGATTTGACTTCACTTTTCACAGGAGTCACAGGGCTTGTGGCAGCATTTCTTCTTATTCTTTGTGCTCCATTGCTTTCACTTGTATTTGATGTTCCATTTAATTCTGGCTGAGCAACAGATGAACCGTTCAGAGCTCCAGTTGTAGTTGCAGCTTGATTTGTTGCAATTGAAGAAGAGGTGGTTTGATTAGTAGAAGAAGAAGGTAAAGTGGAGTTGCTTTTTGCAGCAGAAAAAGAACTTGATGTTGCTTGAGTTGCTGATGATAAAACAACAGGGGTTTGCTTAGTAGAAGGAGAAGTTGAAGTAAAGCTGATTTCTGCAGCAGGAGAAGAATTCAACGTTATTGCATTTTTCTCTCCAGCAACTGGCAAGCCTGAAGATGTCGAAGTGTTTGGTGTAATAGATGGCAACACTGGAGTTTTCATGGTGCTATGTCCACCAGATGACGACACTGTTGTTATGGTGCCAATTGCAGGCTTAGTAGGTTCATTGCCGATATTTAGGTCCAGGAAATCTTTGCCATATTTATCAACTGTTATGCTGAAAAATTAAAAGATCAAAACAAAACTAAAATTCATTATTGAGTCAACGCGTTGTAGTCTCTTTCACCTAGAATATGAATTTTTAAATTTTCTACAGTCAAACGAGATATTCCTTAAATTCAAGATTGGAATGTTGATGAACACTGAATGTTGAGGAACACTGTTCAAACTTATTATTAATAAATATCTTCTGGAAGTAACTTTCAACTTGCAAATACAAATTTGCTTGAGCAACTTCCTCCAGCCTGACCTGGAACTTGAACTACACTGGAAAATTCTGGTCTTGGTTAATACTTTTCCTAACCCTGTTCCTTCTAGGAAAATTTTTCTAAAAACCCTTGTCAAGGTGGATTTGAAAATTTTCTCATTTACATGTACCACACATTTGTTTGGGTGTGTTTTTGACCTTGGCTACAACATCTTAACCCTTTCACAACCAGTGGCCACTTATAGATTTTACTCTGTCTAACGCCAGACGATTTTACTCGTCAAAGGGAGACCCCTGGTGGTGAAAGGGTTAAAAAAAACTATCTCCCTTAACCCTTTTACCACCAGTGGCCACTTATAGATTTTACTCTGTCTAACACCAGACAATTTTACTCGTCAAAGGGAGACCCCTGGTGGTGAAAAGGTTAATATTCTTGACATGGGTTTCGAGTTTGAAAATTTTAACTGAAATCAACACTTTTAATTTCTGCAGTGTGTTGATAAACAGTATATTTACATGTACGATCATTTTTACCGTGATTGGTATCTTCACTTGTAAGAGTTTTGAAATCCTTACGAATTACTAAGGCAAGCATTGGTGTTCATGATAACATTTACTTGCATAAAGAAGAGACCAAAACTAAAATGCTCTACTGCCTTTATTCATACAAAACATGTTGTTTATGAAATACTTGTATTTTCATGTTTTATGTACATTAATGTTAGCATTTTCTCATGCAATTTCTGTACATACATAATATGTACATAATAAAGTGTTTAGCTTAACCAGGTGTCATCTACCAATCTACCAATCTTAACGTTTGAGATATAACAATAAGTATCTTACAACACGCAAGGGAAGTCGTGATGTCGACAGCCGAGCAAAACATGTACGCGGATTTGACATTTGACATTTGACATGTCACTTAAACAATGATGACATGAAGGCATTGAAATGTCAAGCAAAGTTTTAATCGCTAACTTTCTTTTAAAAATTGTATCAATTGAAAATAGATATCCTTACTAGACCAGACTATGCTTTCTCCCCTTTACACCAAAGTTTAATTCACTTGAGCTTGAATCTTTGAACTTACTGTTCTTTACCACTCCTTAGATCAAACTTGATAAGTGCCAGTGATATCTGGTTGGTATTAGCAAATGACTGTTCAGTATCCTTAAGAATGCACTTCTCACTATGCTGTTCCTGAGCAAGGAAATAAAGATCAGTAGAGTACATGTAAGCCTCATTAGTATACACTGGTCCATCATTCTCAGCAGACTGCAGTATTGCAGGATTCCCACAAGAAAAACTGAGATGGATTATTAAAAGCCAAAATGATGTGCCTGTTAGGGTGCAGGGGCAAGAAATGAGTCAAACAGACTTTAGAACGTCTACAGCTAAGTACATTTAATTATACATTGAACTCTCTAACTCTTTTCTGCTTGACCGAAAGCGTACAGTGAATTTACGAAATCAGCACCGTGACGTCATAACTGCAGATTATACAATAATCATGTCAAGGCCACAGGTATTCATGTCGTGTATGACCACAGTGTATGATTTCCAAGGGTAATCATGTCAACTTCGCGCAACTCGTGTTGCTTGCCCTTAATGAAAAAGTAGAAACATGACTTCCAAGTTTTTTGAGTTCAATGTATAATAAAACAATTATTAGATTTGGTTTTTGTGATATTCAGAACAATCAAGGTCTCGGTAAGAGTTATCAGCTTCAGCCTTCAGCTTCGGCTGATAACCCGTACATCGACCTTGGTTATTCTGGATATCACAAAAACTTCATCCAATAATTGTTTATTAATGGTCAACCTAAGATTCCAGTATTTGGCTTGTTCAAATGAACAAAAAACATGACATCAAAAAATTTTAGTCTTTAGTTTTGTTGCCTTTACTTTTGTTGGTCCCATGTACATGGCAAAGATTGGTTTATGTTATCGAATCATAAACTTGTCCACCATATTGCATCTGGTAGATATTCATGTAACAGACTATTAGGAGTGTGGGCTCAGGTTATTCGTACCACACAAAGAAACAGCTGAAACATGGCTGGGAAATTACGAAGAATTTTTTCACACCAGTGGTGGAACGCACCGTGTCACTGCCTTAATTCTGCCTTAAAACAAATTTAAAGCGTACATTTATTTCAAATATGATTGTTTATCCATGCAGCAACACTATGGACTAGGAATAACTCTCATTTTAAAAACAAGCTCACAGCTGTTGAGGAGCCATTCAACACACTAATAAGCAAACAAATATCAATGACTGAAAAGGCTTTTAAATGGCAGTAACCCTCACAAAACTTTGTATAAAAGTGCTTTGTACATAGAGCCATCTCCTAGGATGCATGTATGGCTTTCAACACATGCTTCTCTACAGGGTGTTGTGTAAATTGCCATATTCATTGTTTCTTTAATTAACATATTGACAAAATTAAATTATGTCTGGCAAAATTAAAAACAAGACAAAAATACCATGTCTGACTGAGGTAAATGACAAGTGATCACAAAGCAAGATATTACCATTTCAAAATGTCAAACTTATGCTTTACACGACTGGTGAACAGCTATATAAACATAGCAAAAAAATCAGCAATTGAAGCAGATTTCAACACACTGTACTTCCTTTAATTAAAAACCTAGCCTGGCATGATATGATAGCTACTCAAGTTTTCTTATACTCTCTTTCAAGTCAGATTTATTTCTTTGTTCTTGCAATTTTGTTGATTTCGAGGTAGAGGAATTGAAAAGGAAATTCTAGCAAACGAATTAAAGACGTACGTATACGTTGAGCACAGCACATCTTAATTTGCACAATATTTTACTGTAATGGCTGGTTTCAACAGAAATAAAATAAGCTTACCATGTAAGGTGAAATCCCATCGCTTCCTGTCTTCTCCAAGGAAAAACCAAACTAAATTATAAAGTAAAATAAGATCTGAGATGACGGCTTATTTATTTTCACATGAAGACGCTAAGTACAAGTGTTACTGAACAAGCAACGTACACGAATCAAGTGAACATAATTATAAGAGAGCTTAGATGTATAATTAGAGGTTATAGACACAATGCAATACTCACGAGGACTTTATCATGGTCGCCTTTAACAACCATATCAGAAAAGTTCACTTTGAGGATCCCATTCTGAAGAAATCCGAACTTACTCAGCTCGATTGTCTGTCTCACTTCATCCTGCAAGCGAAACTGTTTAGCACTCGCTCAACGTTTTCCGCGAGTCAAACGTCACAAAAAATCGAATAGAGTCATAAAATAACTATACCTTTAGTTGTATTTGATGGTTTCTACCCCAGATGGCAGGAACAAGTAGAATAAATAAGAGAAAAGTAGAGTGAATATTCCCACTATAACCGGTCGCCATTTTGTTGTGATATCAATGGCGGTGAAATGACGTCACTGCCCATTTCCAGTCCTTTGACGGGGCTTGACCGGCAGCTTTGTTTGTTCGCAGACAAAATGGTGGACATCTTCAAAGATGAACAGACGTTTTATTTCTATGCTTTCACCTTCACGTTGGCCACAATAGTCGCAGCTTTTATCCTTTCCAGGTTCATAACGCTTAATCCGTCCTACCACTCATGAAAGGTAAAATTTGTAGCAGAAAAAGTGTAAAAATAGGTTATCGCGGAAGGGGTACGTTTGCAAGCATCAAGCTTGAAAACAACTAAATGATTCGTTCGTATTTTACAGGTTTAGGTCGTTGTTTTTGATTTGTTTAGTTTCTTACTAGAGCAAACCTTACTGCTATAGTTTATGTTAGAGCTAGATCCCGATCTTCAAATTAATGTTTGTTTCACTTTGATTGTTTTCATTTATTAAATAAGAGTTAAGGCTTGCAAGCTTTAGGAGGGTACATGTACATGTAGCGTCTGTAGGCATTGCAGTTTTTCCAGTCCTCATGCCACCTGTTGATACAGTTGCTCCAAGCGTGTTTGAAATTCAGGAGATTGTTTTCTTGGGATTATCTAACCTGGTGCATTATTGGAACCCATGACAATATTTTGCAACCAATTGATTCTTTTGTCATTGATAATCGATTGAAATAGAGTTTCGCTAAAATTTGAGCTGTAGCTTAGGCAAACCTAAGAAAATATAACTTGGACCTTGAACATGGTCTTTTATAGCTAGACAGAGCCTGTGGCTCAAACCAATGAGAAAACCTGTACCATAGCAAGGCCGGACGCTACGTACATGTAATATCTACTTCGGACATAAAGGCAGGATTCACTGCTTTAACCACTAAATACGGCCGAAAGAAAGCGAAACTAGACATTATTACAACATACTATTGCAACATGCTTAGGCTGCATTCATTATGTATCCTACAGGGGGGGGCAGAGGATTTTTTTTTCAGCGGCTTGTTTTTTTATATCCCCCCCAAGGTCCATACAAATTTTCAGAACCCCCCAAGCAATCAGCCGAAAAAATAATCCTAGCCCCCCCCTGTAGGATACATAATGAATGCAGCCTAAGCATGTTGCAATAGTATGTTGTAATAATGTCTAGTTTCGCTTTCTTTCGGCCGTATTTAGTGGTTAAAGCAGTGAATCCTGCCTTTATGTCCGAAGTAGATATTACATGTACGTAGCGTCCGGCCTTGCTATGGTACAGGTTTTCTCATTGGTTTGAGCCACAGGCTCTGTCTAGCTATAAAAGACCATGTTCAAGGTCCAAGTTATATTTTCTTAGGTTTGCCTAAGCTACAGCTCAAATTTTAGCGAAACTCTATTTCAATCGATTATCAATGACAAAAGAATCAATTGGTTGCAAAATATTGTCATGGGTTCCAATAATGCACCAGGTTAGATAATCCCAAGAAAACAATCTCCTGAATTTCAAACACGCTTGGAGCAACTGTATCAACAGGTGGCATGAGGACTGGAAAAACTGCAATGCCTACAGACGCTACATGTACATGTACCCTCCTAAAGCTTGCAAGCCTTAACTCTTATTTAATAAATGAAAACAATCAAAGTGAAACAAACATTAATTTGAAGATCGGGATCTAGCTCTAACATAAACTATAGCAGTAAGGTTTGCTCTAGTAAGAAACTAAACAAATCAAAAACAACGACCTAAACCTGTAAAATACGAACGAATCATTTAGTTGTTTTCAAGCTTGATGCTTGCAAACGTACCCCTTCCGCGATAACCTATTTTTACACTTTTTCTGCTACAAATTTTACCTTTCATGAGTGGTAGGACGGATTAAGCGTTATGAACCTGGAAAGGATAAAAGCTGCGACTATTGTGGCCAACGTGAAGGTGAAAGCATAGAAATAAAACGTCTGTTCATCTTTGAAGATGTCCACCATTTTGTCTGCGAACAAACAAAGCTGCCGGTCAAGCCCCGTCAAAGGACTGGAAATGGGCAGTGACGTCATTTCACCGCCATTGATATCACAACAAAATGGCGACCGGTTATAGTGGGAATATTCACTCTACTTTTCTCTTATTTATTCTACTTGTTCCTGCCATCTGGGGTAGAAACCATCAAATACAACTAAAGGTATAGTTATTTTATGACTCTATTCGATTTTTTGTGACGTTTGACTCGCGGAAAACGTTGAGCGAGTGCTAAACAGTTTCGCTTGCAGGATGAAGTGAGACAGACAATCGAGCTGAGTAAGTTCGGATTTCTTCAGAATGGGATCCTCAAAGTGAACTTTTCTGATATGGTTGTTAAAGGCGACCATGATAAAGTCCTCGTGAGTATTGCATTGTGTCTATAACCTCTAATTATACATCTAAGCTCTCTTATAATTATGTTCACTTGATTCGTGTACGTTGCTTGTTCAGTAACACTTGTACTTAGCGTCTTCATGTGAAAATAAATAAGCCGTCATCTCAGATCTTATTTTACTTTATAATTTAGTTTGGTTTTTCCTTGGAGAAGACAGGAAGCGATGGGATTTCACCTTACATGGTAAGCTTATTTTATTTCTGTTGAAACCAGCCATTACAGTAAAATATTGTGCAAATTAAGATGTGCTGTGCTCAACGTATACGTACGTCTTTAATTCGTTTGCTAGAATTTCCTTTTCAATTCCTCTACCTCGAAATCAACAAAATTGCAAGAACAAAGAAATAAATCTGACTTGAAAGAGAGTATAAGAAAACTTGAGTAGCTATCATATCATGCCAGGCTAGGTTTTTAATTAAAGGAAGTACAGTGTGTTGAAATCTGCTTCAATTGCTGATTTTTTTGCTATGTTTATATAGCTGTTCACCAGTCGTGTAAAGCATAAGTTTGACATTTTGAAATGGTAATATCTTGCTTTGTGATCACTTGTCATTTACCTCAGTCAGACATGGTATTTTTGTCTTGTTTTTAATTTTGCCAGACATAATTTAATTTTGTCAATATGTTAATTAAAGAAACAATGAATATGGCAATTTACACAACACCCTGTAGAGAAGCATGTGTTGAAAGCCATACATGCATCCTAGGAGATGGCTCTATGTACAAAGCACTTTTATACAAAGTTTTGTGAGGGTTACTGCCATTTAAAAGCCTTTTCAGTCATTGATATTTGTTTGCTTATTAGTGTGTTGAATGGCTCCTCAACAGCTGTGAGCTTGTTTTTAAAATGAGAGTTATTCCTAGTCCATAGTGTTGCTGCATGGATAAACAATCATATTTGAAATAAATGTACGCTTTAAATTTGTTTTAAGGCAGAATTAAGGCAGTGACACGGTGCGTTCCACCACTGGTGTGAAAAAATTCTTCGTAATTTCCCAGCCATGTTTCAGCTGTTTCTTTGTGTGGTACGAATAACCTGAGCCCACACTCCTAATAGTCTGTTACATGAATATCTACCAGATGCAATATGGTGGACAAGTTTATGATTCGATAACATAAACCAATCTTTGCCATGTACATGGGACCAACAAAAGTAAAGGCAACAAAACTAAAGACTAAAATTTTTTGATGTCATGTTTTTTGTTCATTTGAACAAGCCAAATACTGGAATCTTAGGTTGACCATTAATAAACAATTATTGGATGAAGTTTTTGTGATATCCAGAATAACCAAGGTCGATGTACGGGTTATCAGCCGAAGCTGAAGGCTGAAGCTGATAACTCTTACCGAGACCTTGATTGTTCTGAATATCACAAAAACCAAATCTAATAATTGTTTTATTATACATTGAACTCAAAAAACTTGGAAGTCATGTTTCTACTTTTTCATTAAGGGCAAGCAACACGAGTTGCGCGAAGTTGACATGATTACCCTTGGAAATCATACACTGTGGTCATACACGACATGAATACCTGTGGCCTTGACATGATTATTGTATAATCTGCAGTTATGACGTCACGGTGCTGATTTCGTAAATTCACTGTACGCTTTCGGTCAAGCAGAAAAGAGTTAGAGAGTTCAATGTATAATTAAATGTACTTAGCTGTAGACGTTCTAAAGTCTGTTTGACTCATTTCTTGCCCCTGCACCCTAACAGGCACATCATTTTGGCTTTTAATAATCCATCTCAGTTTTTCTTGTGGGAATCCTGCAATACTGCAGTCTGCTGAGAATGATGGACCAGTGTATACTAATGAGGCTTACATGTACTCTACTGATCTTTATTTCCTTGCTCAGGAACAGCATAGTGAGAAGTGCATTCTTAAGGATACTGAACAGTCATTTGCTAATACCAACCAGATATCACTGGCACTTATCAAGTTTGATCTAAGGAGTGGTAAAGAACAGTAAGTTCAAAGATTCAAGCTCAAGTGAATTAAACTTTGGTGTAAAGGGGAGAAAGCATAGTCTGGTCTAGTAAGGATATCTATTTTCAATTGATACAATTTTTAAAAGAAAGTTAGCGATTAAAACTTTGCTTGACATTTCAATGCCTTCATGTCATCATTGTTTAAGTGACATGTCAAATGTCAAATGTCAAATCCGCGTACATGTTTTGCTCGGCTGTCGACATCACGACTTCCCTTGCGTGTTGTAAGATACTTATTGTTATATCTCAAACGTTAAGATTGGTAGATTGGTAGATGACACCTGGTTAAGCTAAACACTTTATTATGTACATATTATGTATGTACAGAAATTGCATGAGAAAATGCTAACATTAATGTACATAAAACATGAAAATACAAGTATTTCATAAACAACATGTTTTGTATGAATAAAGGCAGTAGAGCATTTTAGTTTTGGTCTCTTCTTTATGCAAGTAAATGTTATCATGAACACCAATGCTTGCCTTAGTAATTCGTAAGGATTTCAAAACTCTTACAAGTGAAGATACCAATCACGGTAAAAATGATCGTACATGTAAATATACTGTTTATCAACACACTGCAGAAATTAAAAGTGTTGATTTCAGTTAAAATTTTCAAACTCGAAACCCATGTCAAGAATATTAACCTTTTCACCACCAGGGGTCTCCCTTTGACGAGTAAAATTGTCTGGTGTTAGACAGAGTAAAATCTATAAGTGGCCACTGGTGGTAAAAGGGTTAAGGGAGATAGTTTTTTTTAACCCTTTCACCACCAGGGGTCTCCCTTTGACGAGTAAAATCGTCTGGCGTTAGACAGAGTAAAATCTATAAGTGGCCACTGGTTGTGAAAGGGTTAAGATGTTGTAGCCAAGGTCAAAAACACACCCAAACAAATGTGTGGTACATGTAAATGAGAAAATTTTCAAATCCACCTTGACAAGGGTTTTTAGAAAAATTTTCCTAGAAGGAACAGGGTTAGGAAAAGTATTAACCAAGACCAGAATTTTCCAGTGTAGTTCAAGTTCCAGGTCAGGCTGGAGGAAGTTGCTCAAGCAAATTTGTATTTGCAAGTTGAAAGTTACTTCCAGAAGATATTTATTAATAATAAGTTTG
>JAHPZR010044674.1:0-11593 GCA_019787425.1 Platygyra sinensis | reverse complement strand
CAAAACGTCTAATAATTATACGGAGCAGAAATTAGAACAGCAGGTCAACATTTCTGTGTTTCAGTTTGTAACTTTGTTAACGCAAAATTCAACCGCTTTAGGTAAGAAAATCTACACCGCCATAAATATCGATTTCAGCCAATCAAATTCGTGAATTCGGTAGATCCCAGTCCTAGTGAGACGCAGTGATATGAGTAAATCGCTATTGTTAAGGTTATTCCTCACAATTGCACTGCGCATCCTTTCTGCGCATAATTTATGGCGTCATTTAGCGCGCTCTCGTGCACGTGCACACTGAAAACATGGCGGATTTGCCTTGATATTGAGCTCTTTCAGTTGAAAAATGGCTATAGCTCACCAACGAGCATGGGCACCCCAATTTTTTTTCCAGTCATTGTAATCAACTTATCATAAACTTTGCTTGAGGAAAGACTGATCTGATTTCTATTGCTGAAAATTGAATAAATAGCGAAATAGCACGTAAACTGTGGTCTTTTCTATTTTGCCCTATGGTAACCATGTCAAGAAATTTGGTTGAAATTTTAATCAAGGATTCTGCTTTCTGTCTAAATCAAATTTAAAAAGTTTAGTTGTGTCCGATACAACGCATTGATTCCAGTTTAATGCGTGTTCTCATGAGTCTCGGTCACAAAAATTTACAATTACTACTGGGAATGCGTTCTTGTAATAAGCGTACTCCTTAATGAGTATGGGCACCCCCCTTTTTATTTCAAAATTGAAGTTCTCATATGATAAATATTCAGTGGGCAAAGTTTGAACGAAAATCTATTGTCAGTTTTATTTCAGGGGAATTACCTTAAGTTCTGGCACGAGAATGTACATTGTATAATAATAATGTATTTCGCCTCGATAAATAGAGTATTTGTGTTGTTGTTGAGAACTTCAACACCTCAGCAATTAAGCAATGATGTCCACCGACTAACCTTCACAATATCCGCGCCGACCACGTCTGAATCCATCACGACAGTACACAGAAACGACCCCATGCACGGTATTCACGCATGTCCCGTCACCGCAAATACCGCTGATCTGTGAACATTCGTCCTCATCAAGAAAAACCGTACCGCTTAGTTAGCCTTAAATGAAGTTTACGAAAATTAAAGAAACTAATACTATGCTCAAATCAAGTTTCCCAACAAACTTATGACCGGCAGAACTTGTTCTACGTATGCTAGTTAATTCAACTTACCACACAAATCTCTGTCACAACAGCAGTGGAACCCTCCAATGAAATTTTTGCATTGTCTGTGATCACAGTAACCTGAGTCATGACACTCGTCCAACCTTAGCAACGTTAGAAAAACTGCGAATAGACATAACTTACCATTACCGATCCCCCCCCCCCTCCACCCCAATTAAAATCGACGATGAACTAACACTAAAACTAACAAGTGCCAGTTTCTCGCTCATTGAAATGAAGAGAGGGGCTGGAGTCAGTTTTTCATTTAGATTGACCAGGTTGTGGAAAAAAGATTAAATTTGTAAGTAACATGTAGCGTAATCACTGGAATTTCCTTATCAAGAAGGAAATTTGTTTGAAATAATTATAATGCAATGAACTTCATATTGTTAGTACAAATGGACACGGCACCATTTCGATGATTAGATATTGTATTTCCAATAATTAACAATTATTCACCGAAGTGGACATAAATATCCACCATTTTCACCGACACTAAGGTGAATAATCGTTTTAGTATATACCACATAAGCTGTATAACTAGCGGACCAAAGAGTAACTTATTTGTGACAATATACAGCCTTTTGTTTTCTTCAGCTGCTCGGAGGTGAATAGCACTTGGCTAATCACCTCTGAGCAAGCAATCAGCAACGCGCGAACAGTACTATTCACTTGTGTGGTATATATCATCTGCTATTATTATTTTTTAATACTAACAGAATGAGTTGATATTTGATTTTTTTTAAAAAAATTCTCTCAAGCTGAAAAAAGACCGAAAAAAGGAGATCAGTAAATAAAATAAAACATTAACCAGTTTGCGAAGGTAACCGTTTTTATTGCAAGCATATATTTGCAATTTTATTCTGTATTCACAGAAAGGTTTCGACTGTTGACTCAGGCCTCTCGGATTTTCCTAGCAGGGAGAGCCCTGAATGAGGGTTAGCTTTACAGATTAAGGTCTTTAAGTTACTCTCTTAAATCTTACGTTTCTGGCAAATACGAGCAACTCGTTAATATCCTGGTATTTCAAGCGCGAGCAGAACAGTAACTTTACAAGTTATCTTTTATTAATATGTCTGTTTAATTAATATCCCTGTTTATGTCTATATGTATATTTAGATGACGATGAGTGTACAACTGGTCGACATAACTGCCAGCATAGCTGTATAAACACTATTGGTAGTTTCCAGTGTGGTTGTCCTAATGGCTACATGAAAAATGGAATCACGTGTGTAGGTATGTCACGTGTGGCTTCTCATATGCTGCGTCGTTAAGCCTGAGACTAAGATTCCTCTGAGTAACGGCTTAAGAAGCTGTCCGAGACCCTTCCCACTGGCTTCCGTCCACTGGTGGGCCTTTTTCAGAGGCCTAGCGGTGGAAACATTGTACTCATTTGCTCTCACGCTTTACCGGGTGGTGTTTTGATACGTGTCCGTTCGTTTCTTAGTTTTAGTATGGACTGTCGTGTTCTTATTACCAATTTGTTAAACATGTTACAAGTGAATCAATCATTAGTGATCAATCACGTCTTCTTAGTTATGTTAATTTATGCTAAACTGTTAATTAATTTATTTATTATGTTAATTTATGCTAAATTATTAATTATGTCTTTCCAGATAAAGATGAATGTATGACGGATAACAATATCTGTGGATTTGGAATGTGCGAGAACTTGGCAGGGTCTTACAGATGTGTATGTAACCGTGGATACAAGTATAATGAGACAAGCAAGAAATGCGTAGGTGAGTAACTGCGACCACAAGATGTACGCTGGCTGATTCAGAGATTGAAGAGTCGTGAAAGAACTCAGAACGCCTCGTTCACACTCAATGCCGTAATAACGGACCTTACCCAGGCTCCTCTCGATCCTCATAGTAAAGCAAAGCTGCAATCATACGTACGAAATTAACAAATGGTAAACGTCATAGCGTGTACGATTGAGTTATGGATGCACGCGGGAGGTTGCTATCTAAGCACGAAAGAAGCGTAAGAGTCGCACGAGGCGATAGCCGAGTGCGACTCTAGCTTCTTGAGTGCTTAGCAAACTCCCAAGTGCATCCATAACTCAATAGTACACGCTATGGCGTTTCCCATTTGTTTTATAACATAAGATTGAGACATTGGAACAACAAAAGTCTTTTTATTGTGCTACATCACAAAGCGCGCGCTTTGCTTTAGTTATTGAGTACGTCCAGCAGCATGCAACCATGGGCAAATAGTAGATGCTGAATTAACCAATCAGAGCACGCGCTTTGCTTTAGTTATGTTTATAAAAAAAAAATGGCGGCTGTTCACTTACCACAATACCATGCAAACATTACATGGCCCTAAAATACAAGGAAAGCCATATTTTTCAATATTCGTCGCTGTGTTAACAACATTGGGTACCGTAATGATTCGATTTAGCGCCCGGGGCGCTTGTTTGCCTTTAGTACCTCAAAGGGGGGCGCTTATCTTTTTATTTTTTTTTTCTTCGACAAACAACCGAATGTTCAAACAAAGCTTGAAGATGAGATCTTTCGTTTGAAGGAATTATGCTCTCATATGTACATAATAGCTGAGAAAATCAGACGAAGACCCCTGTTTTTGTTATGCGGCATTAGTATGTGAACAATTAAACAAGATGAATCTCCGTTGATAGGTACTCTGGACGGCGCTCTCATATTTTAGTCTTAGAATAGAGACGCTTATTGGCGCTTTATTAATACAAACACATTCGAAGGAGGGCCTTATTCGAAAGGGGGCGCTTATTGGAAGGGGGTGTTAAATCGAATCATTACGGTATGCCACGTAGGAAGGTTTAAGAACTTTTCTGTACCCGAGCGTTAAGCGTTGTTAAAGTTTTCGTGCGCTAAAAACTATGGGTAAATGTACCAGTTGCCATCTGTTTTCCTACGGAATCTTGAAGGTCATCCCATCACATTTGCGCGGTTTTGAAGGTTAATGTTTCGTTAGTAGAACTCTTGGCAACGTATTGCTACCGTGTGTAGATATGTGTTTATGTTCTGAATGTGTAAAAGATAAGTTAAATCCTCGAAGTTTATAGTTTTAGCAGGACATGAATAAAGGTCAATAAGCTTGTTTTCTCCTTGAATAACACTGTTGTAATTACAGGCAACAATCCATGTACCACTGGAAACGTGTGCCAATACGGATGCCAGCTGGGTGGATATCGCTGTAGATGTCCCCCCGGTTTTACTCAGGATTTTTATTACAATCAGTGCGTTGGTAAGTGGCATCACTCTATCGCGTTACATCCGCGCGCATAATTTCTCATTTTGTGTCACGTACTAAACCCAGTTAAAGTCACGCCAGGTACTGCACGTGAAGTTATACGTCAGTCCAGTCACAGAAGTTGAAATCAGTCAGGTAGGAAAGCCAGTTTAAAAAATGGCTGCACCGCTGCACCGCTGCACCGCTGCACCGCTGCACCCATCCACGGGAACATTTTTACGTCACCAGAACTTGCACTGCGGACTCACGTTCGCTCAGTGGAATTACTCTCAACTGTTTGTATCTTTATGTAGATATAAATGAATGTCACAGCAGCCTGACTTGCGGACTAGCTCAGTGCAGGAACACTTTAGGAGCTTTCTACTGTACCTGTCAAAATGGATATGTGCTGAATCCAGATGGTCGATCATGTCAAGGTAACTGTAAACCCATTAAAGAGGGGCCCTGCAGGTTAAGGCAATTTTGAGCAATTTCAGCTCGGACCATCTGTTCATAAAATTAACTCAAATATCACAATATTAGTTTAACACTCTAGAGGAAATAAAAAGAAGTACAGAAATGCCTAAAAGGAGGCATACGTGTGCAGCAATGCAGAAGATTAAAATGGCTGCATTTAGGTAAACTTGAAAACATTAGCCTGAATTTTTTTCAAGCTGATCTTGACTGCAAACGTTTTACTTGCGAGACTCGAAACCTATCCTTGCTTCATGGCCAGAAATCGCGGTCATCGCAACGGCGCACGCGCGGGGTTTCTTAGAAATATGACCGCCAAACGCTCAAAGAAAATGTATGGCAGAAATAAAACAAAATAAAATAGAGCAAGTTCTGGCTTACCGGGAACAAGTGCCGCGATCCGGTTGAGTTCTTGAAAGTTTCCTCTGCTATTCTGATTAGTTGCTTTTCATCAGCAGCTGTTACTGGCCCTGCTTTTCATCGATGTTTGTTTTCGAAGATTGGCTCATACAATGCTCTATATTACGGAGGCTTGAATGCATCCCAAACAGATTTTGATCCGCCACAGCAGATTACATAAGCGGGATATCCCAAGTGCCGCGATCGCTTGAGGAAAAGTACCGTATGGTGTACTATTTGACCAATTTTCACCTTCGCTGCTGATTTCTTCGCCCTGCTAATTGCCTTCAAAAACAGTTCAGAGAAGCGCAAACCAGGTCTACCGAAAGCAAAGATATCAAATGTCACGCGAGCGTCTCATCTGCGTTGATCCGAGAACCACACGTCGTATTCTTGGGTAAAAACTGGCATTTTTTCAGCAAATTCCAGCATGTTTGGTATCAAAAGAAACCTAAGAAACCAAGCCTTCTATCTCTGTTGAAGGCTGGGGAGACAGATGACCACTGTCCTTTCAGTCAGCGCTAAAATCACAAGTTCATGTATGACCACATGGCGTGACAAACGTGACATATTCGTTTGTCGTTTTGTACGACACTGTTATCCGCTCAAGAAATATGGGAAGATTTTGTGATGTGGAGAGAATTATTACCCGGTGAAAATGTGGCTCGGTAAGTCTTCTGAGTATTCTTTAATTCCCCGAGACAACAAGTAGTTACTGAATTGAAGTATTCTGTATGTTTCCTCTCATTCTCAACTGAAGTAATCATAGCCCTTCAGTCCAAATTTTCGCCTGGTAATAATCCTCTCCACATCAACAAATCTTTCCTTATTTCTTTAGCGGATGGGAGTGACGTATAAAACGTCAGGGGAAAAACGAATTAAGTTGTTTTAGTGAACCACGGGGGATTTTCTCGAAGACGCCATGTGTCATTAGCATAAAGTAATTAATTGGCCCGCTGCTTATGCGCGGGCTCAAATGTCCGCAATTTCTGGCCATGGTTCTGTCAATGCGGCCTAGATTTTGCCAGTTGGAAATGTAGAGCTTATAACTAATGAAATACACGGAACTATGAAAATAGTGGGACTTATCCCCTTAAAGTCTTCAGTGGAGCACTTCTTTGTCAACCTACGGAAAACACACTGACGATATAACAGAATTTAATTACAATTGAATAATAGATTGATTATCATTGTAAGAAATGCAATTAATAGAAGCCTGTTTTTCTCTCTTCTCCAGATTTCTCTGATTTAATTACTTTCTAGAAAAAGATTTTCATGAAACGTGAAAAGTAAACTTATCAACATGACACGATGGTAAGACAAAGAAAAATCTGAGACCTGGATAGGAATCGAACCCATGACCTCCCGAACACCGGGTGGGCGCTGTATCCATGGTTTCAATTCCTGTCGGAGACTCAGATATTTCTTTTTCTCACGCTCGTGTCATGTTGATTAGTTAACTTTTCATCTTAATACGTTACCGAGCTTAAATTTCACCATCTTTATTCACTTATCAAGATGTTCTATTTATCGTGTTGGTTTCAGACATGAACGAGTGCGCCCTGGGAGTGAGTCCTTGCAGCTTTGGATGCGACAACAAACAAGGCGGATATAGCTGTCGATGTCCACAAAATTATCACCCCATAGGGGGAGGGTAAGTGGACAAAATCTTTAACCACTCTTTAAAAATGTTGTTTATTAAAAGACTTATAACTTGTGTCTCCTTGTCTGTTTCTAGACATTGTTTGTCGCCTTATGGAGAAGCTTGTTACGAGTGTGCGCTGTCCAAAGGGAACGATGGCGACAAAGGAGTGCCTCTGGTGGAGAGAAACGCAACAAGAAGCCAGTTCCAGTCCTCCCCGCCGTACCGTATTGTGCCAGCGAGCAGCGGTGGTTATGGGCAGCAGTTACCTTATGGCGGAAACCAAAGGTATGGTCATCAACAACAGCAAAGACTTGGCTATCAGTTACAGTCCTATAATCAACAGGGTTACAGGCAACAAAACTGGCAAACAGCACAACAGAACAATGGATTTCAATATACCTTCACTCCTTCGGGTAGCCAGCGGAAACGCCGATCCGTGCGACACCGAATGGAAAAATTCACTATCCAAATTCCCGCCAACATTACTTCAGCTGAGCCAATCCTAACGCTAGTGCCAGTGCTCTCAGAATTTAACGGAACATTTCACTACGTCATTGTTCACGGTAACACGAGTTTGTTCAAAGTGGAAGAGAATAACGGCGTTTCGCATCTTTATATTAAAACTCCGCTTCATCGCAAGGGTGTTTTTCGACTCTGGATTAAAGGTGTAATGCGCGAGGCAAAAGAGAAGAAAAAAGATTCCAAGTCGAGGGAAAGGAAGACCACACAAGCAAAGCCATCAAGAAGCAAAAAGAATTACAAAGTTGGACAGGAAAATGAGACTAAGAAACAACATCACCCACTAGGATATAACGAAGCCAAGAAGTTTTCACTCCATCTTGTTATAAAGGCAGTATAACTGAGCTATAGTTATTTAGGGATTATTTTTATTTTAGCTTCATTTATTTGTTTTATTTTGTAAAAAGACGCAACACTCAGCCATTTTTTGACCATGTTACACGAGTCTTCGGATCATAAAAGTCCAAAATAATGAGGAAAGTAAGCTCTTTCTTAATTAAAACGTGAACTAAAGTTCTCTATACTTCAGGGCTTTGAGTTTGTTAATCGGGACCTACGCTGGAGGAATTTGAAAACAGACTTTCACTCTGAAAATTAAAATGTATCAAATGTTTTCCGTCCACACTACGCTGGAGGAATTTGAAGCCTCAACATTGGTCAGATTGGATTTGTGTTTGAGAGGGAGAGGGAGGTTACATTATTATAATGAAGTCCTCGTTTCACAAAGCTCCCTTTTCAAAATGTTTCACCAATCCGTCCACGCGAAAACGAAACCCGGCCGCGTTTTCAAATTCCTTCGATTTGAAGGACGTTTACGAAAAGCCTAAGCAAACCACGAAGGCAACGAGAACGTCACCAAACAAAAGGATTAATGAGTAGAACAATGGCTTTGCACGTGCGTTGTAAATCTTTGTACATTTCTCAGCTGTCCTCTGAAAAATAAAAACTTTAAAGTGACTAAGTTCTGCCGTATTTTGAAGAACGCGAACGACAGAGGCTAAGTTTTCCTATTTCCATTTGGAGTTTGACGTTGGCATTACTTTTTTAACTTGGGCAAGCTCTCTATGTCACCAATGCGCGCACTGGAAAGATCTAGAAAACGGCGAAATTTCAGAAGGTAAAATTTAAATTCATTTTTGCTTGGCGTTGTCCTCGGGTCACCGTGATCTTTGCCTAAGCTGTCAAAGAAACTCTAGTGTGACCATACAAATGAAAGCTACTGAGCAATACTTATTTATGCTGTACAAGGTGGTTCTAACTTTTACGGCTGTGGATGAAACCCTTGTGTGTCACCATTCAAATGAAAGCTATTGAGCAGTACGTGGTACTGTTTATTAGACTGTACAAGGTGGTTCTAACTTTCAAGTATCTTGCTCAAACCCAAGTGTGTGACCACTCAAATGAAAGCTACTGAGGCAGTATTTTCATGTGGTGCTGTTTATTATGCTGTAGAAGGTGGTTCAAACTTTCAAGTCTGCGGATCAAACCTTAGTGTGTGACATTCCAATGAGAGCTATTGAGTAGTACTTTCATGAGATACCTTTCTAGGTTGCAAACAAACTGCAAGTGCGTGACCTTTTAAGTAGAATTTAATGCCATGACGTTTACTTTAGAAAGAGAGTATTTAAGGCTTTGGTCGTACATATCGAAACACTCGGAAAATCGGTTGTGACGCGACAAAATAGCTGAATTTACACTTAATTAACCGACTTGGTTGATTTGAACGAACCACGTTACAGAATTTTGTTCTGCAACGCGACTTATACCTTTTAAGGCATAAATCGCCTCTTATGAGACCTTTAAAAAAGGTCTAAAAGAACTTTGAACATGTCACTTGAGCAGTTCGATAAGCTTAACATCTGTAAACGGTCTCCGCTTAAACACAATTTACTTCAATTAAGAATGGTAAAGGTATAGATTCAGAGATAAAGGAATATTCAAAACGTAAGATTTAAGAGAGTAACTTAAAGACCTTAATCTGTAAAGCTAACCCTCATTTCAGGGCTCTCCCTGCTAGGAAAATCCGAGAGGCCTGAGTCAACAGTCGAAACCTTTCTGTGAATACAGAATAAAATTGCAAATATATGCTTGCAATAAAAACGGTTACCTTCGCAAACTGGTTAATGTTTTATTTTATTTACTGATCTCCTTTTTTCGGTCTTTTTTCAGCTTGAGAGAATTTTTTTTAAAAAAAATCAAAATATCAACTCATTCTGTTAGTATTAAAAAAATAATAATAGCAGATGATATATACCACACAAGTGAATAGTACTGTTCGCGCGTTGCTGATTGGCTTGCTCAGAGGTGATTAGCCAAGTGCTATTCACCTCCGAGCAGCTGAAGAAACAAAAAGGCTGTATATTGTCACAAATAAAGTTACTCTTTGGTCCGCTAGTTATACAGCTTATGTGGTATATACTAAAACGATTATTCACCTTAGTGTCGGTGAAAATGGTGGATATTTATGTCCACTTCGGTGAATAATTGTTAATTATTGAAATACAATATCTAATCATCGAAATGGTGCCGTGTCCATTTGTACTAACAATATGAAGTTCATTGCATTATAATTATTTCAAACAAATTTCCTTCTTGATAAGGAAATTCCAGTGATTACGCTACATGTTACTTACAAATTTAATCTTTTTTCCACAACCTGGTCAATCTAAATGAAAAACTGACTCCAGCCCCTCTCTTCCATTTCAATGAGCGAGAAACTGGCACTTGTTAGTTTTAGTGTTAGTTCATCGTCGATTTTAATTGGGGTGGAGGGGGGGGGGGGGATCGGTAATGGTAAGTTATGTCTATTCGCAGTTTTTCTAACGTTGCTAAGGTTTGGACGAGTGTCATGACTCAGGTTACTGTGATCACAGACAATGCAAAAATTTCATTGGAGGGTTCCACTGCTGTTGTGACAGAGATTTGTGTTGGTAAGTTGAATTAACTAGCATACGTAGAACAAGTTCTGCCGGTCATAAGTTTGTTGGGAAACTTGATTTGAGCATAGTATTAGTTTCTTTAATTTTCGTAAACTTCATTTAAGGCTAACTAAGCGGTACGGTTTTTCTTGATGAGGACGAATGTTCACAGATCAGCGGTATTTGCGGTGACGGGACATGCGTGAATACCGTGCATGGGGTCGTTTCTGTGTACTGTCGTGATGGATTCAGACGTGGTCGGCGCGGATATTGTGAAGGTTAGTCGGTGGACATCATTGCTTAATTGCTGAGGTGTTGAAGTTCTCAACAACAACACAAATACTCTATTTATCGAGGGCGAAATACATTATTATTATACAATGTACATTCTCGTGCCAGAACTTAAGGTAATTCCCCTGAAATAAAACTGACAATAGATTTTCGTTCAAACTTTGCCCACTGAATATTTATCATATGAGAACTTCAATTTTGAAATAAAAAAGGGGGGTGCCCATACTCATTAAGGAGTAACGCTTATTACAAGAACGCATTCCCAGTAGTAATTGTAAATTTTTGTGACCGAGACTCATGAGAACACGCATTAAACTGGAATCAATGCGTTGTATCGGACACAACTAAACTTTTTAAATTGATTTAGACAGAAAGCAGAATCCTTGATTAAAATTTCAACCAAATTTCTTGACATGGTTACCATAGGGCAAAATAGAAAAGACCACAGTTTACGTGCTATTTTCGCTATTTATTCAATTTTCAGCAATAGAAATCAGATCAGTCTTTCCTCAAGCAAAGTTTATGATAAGTTGATTACAATGACTGGAAAAAAAATTGGGGTGCCCATGCTCGTTGGTGAGCTATAGCCATTTTTCAACTGAAAGAGCTCAATATCAAGGCAAATCCGCCATGTTTTCAGTGTGCACGTGCACGAGAGCGCGCTAAATGACGCCATAAATTATGCGCAGAAAGGATGCGCAGTGCAATTGTGAGGAATAACCTTAACAATAGCGATTTACTCATATCACTGCGTCTCACTAGGACTGGGATCTACCGAATTCACGAATTTGATTGGCTGAAATCGATATTTATGGCGGTGTAGATTTTCTTACCTAAAGCGGTTGAATTTTGCGTTAACAAAGTTACAAACTGAAACACAGAAATGTTGACCTTGCTGTTCTAATTTCTGCTCCGTATAATTATTAGACGTTT